>CM070498.1:3561801-3581801 GCA_036324585.1 Champsocephalus esox
ATATGTGTGTATATATATATGTGTGTATATATATATGTGTGTGTATATATGTATGTATGTATGTATGTATGTATGTATGTATATATGTGTGTGTGTGTGTGTATATATATGTATCAGACAGAGGGCTGCTGTGCCTCCTGTCATCATTAATGGACTTCTCTTTAAAATGACCGCTCAGAGGAGAGGAGTTCTAATTTCTCTAACCGCCTGCTGCTTCCCCTCCTCTCTCCTCAGTCCTCCGCTCGCATCTCCTGTGTGCGGGACAAAGTACTTAGGAGGGGAGTCGAGGATGGGAAATTTGAGTATTGAGAAACCTCTATTGGGTCCTTTATCATTAACAAAGCATTTGTCCAGGATATTGTCTTTCCTGCTGTGATCCCTAACATACTGCTGGAACCCAGGTAACACAGTCTCCAGGCGACATTGCTTCATGTCCCAGAGCACTATTGCCGGTGCATCGATGGCTGAGTTGTAGCTCGTGAACACAGTGTCCTCTGCCGCTGGGATTCACGTAAACAACAAACTGTAAAATACACCCGAATTCTCTAGGCAGATAAAAGGGTCTTAACGTCTTGCCAAGAATTTCTACGTTGGGATCACAGGTTTTACATTTTACTGAGTATGATCGGCACCACAGATCATTAATATACACACAAATACCGGCCCCTCTGGTTTTCCCCGAGTTCGCATCACTGTCTGCTCGAACAAGGGTGAATCCGGGTACTTCAAAGAGATTCAGGCTTTGTAGATTGTAGCCAACTTTTCGTGAAACATAATAAAGAGGCCTCAAGAAATTCATGACAGTACCTTGTGTATGTCCTTAGTGTGTCCACGTTGTTGCTCAATGAGCGCAGGTTTGTGAGAATGATGGATGGAAGTGGTGGCCGGCTGAATCTCCGCCGTAGGCGATTCTGAACGCCTCCCCTCCTTCCTCGTCTCTTTTTCCTAGTGTTTCTAAGCGGCTCCCGAGGGATTTCATCCAATATCGAAGAGCACAGGTGGCTTGGTGTATTCGTAGGAAGCCGGTCGCATTGTAGCTCTAGCATAGCCTCGCGGCTGTAGCAGCGTAGAGGCCGGGGCTCCTCGCCATACCTGTTTGTGCTGTCACTCAGGTGTGTCTTGGAAAGTTGAATGCCCAAACATGGTCTGCAGAAGGCAAATGTAATCCACAGGATCAAAAGCATGGTCTCTCAAAATGACGTTTCATACAGACACAACAAAGTTTAGACAATAATTAGACCAAAAAAACTAAAACAAGACGAACAGAGCATACTGAGACTCGCAGTGACAGGATGCAGTCTCCCGCTGTCTCCAGTATACCAGGGGTGGGAGCAAGTCATACATGTGCAAGTCTCAAGTTACTGGGGTGAGAGTCAAGCAAGTCAAGTCCGACGAAATCCTGATGAATAACCCCAGTTTCCGCATTTAAATCAGTTAAAAGACAGTGGTTATGAAACTAGAGTTTTATTTTCAACGAACAACAATGGAGAGTGGGGCTCTGAAATCATAAAACGGGGAATAATTGGGCAGTTCAGTGTGTGTGTGTGTGTGTATAGACGTGCACGTGGTTAAAACGTAGCAGCCTGCGGTCGCTGTTTAGCTGTTCTAATGAAGGTAAACACAGTGAAGGCACAGCTCTTTGCAGCTGGTGCTGCTCTTCTGAGATGCTGCTGAGTTACACGTTACTGCCTCCTGGTGCTGCAGAGATTTCATGAAGTGAAGGAGGTTTTTCTTCTATAAAGCAGCTGTGGGCAGCAGATACTGAGTCACAGACATGAATACATAGGTCAAGGTAGACTGGTTCACAGACTCTAATGTTTTGCCGATCTGGTGCTTGAACAAATAACTCTACACCCCTGGCCGAAATGTCCCTAAAATGAAGTCCGAGTTTGAAATGTAACTCAAATAATGTATGTATTTCCCCACATAAACATAACAGTCTGCAATGAAACGTCTGTCTCCTGTGCGCTCCACTTCCTACTTTCTCCTGCGAACGAGATACTTTCTCTTTTTTTTTCATTGGCCTCTAGGGGCTTCACACAATGCAAATATTTTTATTTTAAAAAGTAAAGTCCTTTCGAGTCATCTGTCTCACGCCTAAGTCAAGTCTCAAGTCATGAATTCAAAGTCAAGTCGAGTCTTTTATCAATGTTAGTCAAGCAAGTCTCAAGTCAAAAAATATGCGAGTCAAGTCATGTGACTCGAGTCCCCCACCTCTGGTATATACTTTGGTTAGAATATTGCTGTATTACTGTATCAAATATAATACAAATATAATAAACACAAACAGTTGATAAGTAGTATTTTGTTAACTCAAGGTTTATATTAAGTGAGTTTTTATTGTGTAAACTTGTGTATTTATTAGGGATGCACGATAATTATCGGCCCGATATTAGGAATTATGACGTCATCCCGATAAACCGATAACAGTATTAATAGCACCGATAATATACAATATATTTTTTGGGTAAAAAAAAATCCTGCGGTGTGGGTGGATTGGGATGAGGGGCGCTTGTTTTTCACTCGGCTCCTCCCGTTTTGCCAGTACTGTGGTGTTAGTGGTTTAGGAAGAGGGGAGTTCTTCACAAATCCAGTGCTCCCTAATACTTCGAACCTGATCAGTCACCCGAAACATCGCCATCGCTACGATGGTGTGTTAAAAGCGTACGAAGACAATAATACAATACAGTGTGTGTCTGCACGCGCGCGTTGGAGCTATGTGCAACTCAAGGCATATGCTCGAACCGGAGCTGCCTGGACGCTGCAATCATGTTGCTGAGTGTGCTGACTTCTCCTACAATGTCCCGCTGTCTGCTTCCTGCATCAAGTCAAGTGCTCGGCGCAGTTGTGTGGATAGAGCGCTCCTCTGTTTTCATTTAAACAGCTCCTTATATCCGTTAGCGCAGCTAGCTAGCACCAGATGCTAACAACAACAATGCACCAAGGTCTCTCTCTTGCTCGCTCGGACCACACGTACACACACCCTCCCGGTCCTCCAGATGGCCAGTCGGTGCCTGCCGGTGAGCGTGGAAGTGTGGTCTGCCACAAGCGGGCGGCAGGAGCGGGGCTGTCAGCATTAGCTTGTAGATGGTATTTTAAACTCGATGCGCTCTGAACCTACGGGGCGGCCGAGGAAAAAAAATACACATGCGTTAATCGCGTTAAAATAATTAGTGGCGTAATCTTAATTTTTATTATCGGTATCGGTCTTGAGAAGCAGGAAGTTTTCGGTATCGGTTTCAAAAAACCAATATCGTGCATCCCTAGTATTTATGCTTTTTAGATTGACTTTCTCTCTTTCTCTGTCGTCTGTTCTAGAAACCGAAAGGAAGAGAGAGACGACACGGCTGTCAGCAATGTGACAAATCCTTTACAACATCTGGAAATTTAAAGAGCCACCTGCATATTCACAAAGGAGAAAAACCTTACAGCTGTGATGAGTGTGGGAAAACCTTCACTCAATCAGGTAATCTCAAATCACATCAACGTATTCATACTGGAGAAAAATCTTACAGCTGTGAAGACTGTGGGACAACATTTACTCAAGCAGGTCATCTCAAAACACATCAACATATTCATAATGGAGAAAAACCTTACAGCTGTGAAGAGTGTGGGAAAACTTTCACTCAATCAGGTAATCTCAAAACACATCAACGTATTCATACTGGAGAAAAACCTTACAGCTGTGAAGAATGTGGGACAACTTTCACTACATCAGGTACTCTCAAATCACATCAACTTATTCATACTGGAGAAAAACCTTACTGGTGTGAAGAGTGTGGGACGACTTTCACTACATCAAGTGCTCTCAAAACACATCAACGTATTCATACTGGAGAAAAACCTTACAGCTGTGAAGAGTGTGAGAAAACGTTCACTACATCAAGTCATCTCAAAAGACATCAACATATTCATACTGGAGAAAAACCTTACAGCTGTGAAGAGTGTGGGACAACTTTCACTACATCAGGTAATCTCAAAACACATCACCGTATTCACACTGGAGAAAAACCGTACTGGTGTGAAGAGTGTGGGAAAACGTTCACTACATCAAGTCATCTCAAAACACATCACCGTATTCATACTGGAGAAAAACCTTACAGCTGTGAAGAGTGTGGGACAACTTTCACTACATCAAGTGATCTCAAAACACATCTTCGTGTTCACACACTCTTAAAACCATAGTGGTGTTAAGAGTGTGGGAAAACTTTTTCTTAAAGTCCATGAGCGAGTTTCACTGTTCATTAATCTGCAGAGTAGTTTCTCCAAAAATCTGTTTGTTTAATAAAATGTTGTGACTTTAAACTTTGATTGGGATGTTTTTGATAGTTCCCGTTTTGTTAGCAGTCTGTTCTGGTCTAAAATAACCAATGATTCATGTATCTAGAACACATTTACGATGTTTTCAGTTTGATCCTATTCTCTTGTTAAAATGATCAGACTACCAAAAATAAAATGGCCTTAGAAACAGACTCGCAACCCTGCATATCTGTTGTGTTTGGTAGCATATTATAAACATGTCATTCCCTTTTTTTCAAATACCACAGGTTGTGTAGTGATGTATTTGAGGTGTACTGTCAAATAAAATAAAATCAAAGTTTATTCATAAAGCACGTTTAAAAGCTATTTTTGGTCGGGCCAAAGTGCTGTACATGTAATAAATACTATAATCAAGTACACAGGGGGAAAGTCTCATGCCTGGATCTGACATTAGTGTCAAACTGTTTGGTTCATACATGCGAATGGTTTGTTTTGAATAACTCCACTGTAGGAAGTGACCATTATCCAGTGCTTACTAAAATGAATGATAATGTATATATGCAGGAAGGAGGTGTAATAACCAGGTGGTGCTTTGCTAAAGCTGATTGGGGGAAATGTAGGATATGGTGTGAGGAGTCGGTACACCTGCTAACATCAGAGGGAAGCGGAGAGGTAATTACAAGCCAAATAACGCAACATATACTAAATGCAGCAGAGAACAGTATACCCAAAGCAACAACCAAGGGTAGGAAGAAAGTGGTGCCATGGTGGAATGAGGAATGCAGCAGGGCTATTAAAGAGCAAAATAATGCATTTAGAGAATTAAAGAAAACATGACACAAAATAATGTTATAGAGTATCAAAGGAAAAGAGCAGCTGCTCGAAGGATAATCAAATACACAAAAGAGAACATGGAGAGAATTGTGTTCTACCATTGGCAGAGGAGTAACATTAGGTGATGTCTGGTCCATGTTTAAGTAGATGAGTGGGAAAAGGAAATCCATTACAATTCCAGGTTGATGGGGAGAGGCTGGCAGTGACAGATAAAGAGAAGGCAGGTATGTTAGGAAGGACACATGCAGCAGTACATAGCGGGGAGCATCTCAGTGATATCCATAGGCAGCAAAAACAGCAGTTCCTAGCGGAGAATGAAAGGGTGAAGGAGAAGAGACAGGATAATAGGTCAGCTCTGGATGTGGAATTGGTAAGAGTGAGTAATGATGGGGGAAAACATTGAAATTGAAAGGGATAATGGCAATAGTGTACTTTGACATTGAAAAGGCGTATGACTCTGTGTGGAGGGAGGGATTACTGATCAAATTGAGTATGGGTATGGGAGGGAGAATGTTCAATTGGGTAAGGGCCTTTTGAACAGAAAGGACATTTAGAGTAAAGGTTGGAGCAGATATTTTCAATTATTTAGAAATAGAAAATGGTATCCCCAAGAGAGTGCAGTCAGTCCAATATTATTTAACATGATTAATGACATATTGACATGTTTAGACACATGCATCCAATGGGCTCTGTACGCAGATGATGGGGCTATGTGGATGAGGGGAAGACATGCCCCATACGTAATGGAGAATATAGCTGGAGCGATTAAAAAAAGTGGAGAGGTGGTCATATAACTGGGGATTCAAAATGTCATTTCTTGAAATATGACATTATTTGAAATATACACATCTTATTGTGAGGTTGATTGCACATACACTACTTCGACGTTAGCTTGTCTACATACTTGAGCATAGCCAATTTAAATTAACCTTAGCGATTCTTACAGTTCCTACCTTCATAATAAAATATCTCTCTAAGTTACAAGGATGACCTTATTTTATTAACCTCAAACAGAAGCCGTTTGTTGGACAGTATTATCCCACTTAACGCTTAACACGTGTCTATTTCATTTCAACCTTTATATATACAGTCTATGATTTGAACTCGGAGGCTACGATTAGCATCGTTAGCACCGATGTAGCTACCACTCGCTTACACGCTAACCCAAGCCTTAACATTCATTACCTAGCAGATTAAAATCATTAACATATAAATAAGTACTCAAATTTCACTTACCGCAAAATCGCATTCATGCACCGTCTGTTTAAACCGCAGAGCGAGTCACAATAGTCCGATATATAAGCATGAAGAACAAACAACCACGGCCGGCTTCAAGTTGTGTTTCCTGGATGAACTGCGGCGTGCGTTGCCGCTTGGCGGTGGGCGTGTCTTGAGCTTGGGGAGTCAACGCGAGCAACACGACCAACAATCAACCACATGAATGTCCCGCCCCGGACATACAAAGCAAAGCATTCATGCTACATCCATGCTGGCTAAATATACTGTCTATGCTTGCTAGCTGTCCATTCAAACGAAGTACACTGGATATAAACTCCCCAAACAAGCGAAAACCTACCAGTTTCCCCCACTGTCTCTGGCTCCTCCCCCCGCTGCCTCTGCCACCTCCCCCCATGCCTGGTTCCTCCGGTTTGTATCCCTGTATGTAAAGAGGGACTGGTCATAGAGTACCGGGTGATTCCCTACCGCCACGATAATTTTCTCCTCCATTTTTTGACATATGGAAATAACTGCGGTCTGGCTCTCCCAACATACACCCGGTTTGATTGGCTAGTGCTTGTACTGTCAGATTTACATACGAGGGATTTGATTGGCTGACGCCTCCGTCGAGGCGGCCAAAGTAGAACATTGCTCTACTTTTGCAGCGAGCACTGCGAGAGAAGCTACGCTTTGCTCCCACAATGCAGTTCGGCGAATCGTGACGTCACCCCATTCAAAGTGAATGGGCAGAAGCGTTGAAGCGGAAACGCACGCCGCCGTGTCTAGGGGCCGTTGGAGAGCGAAGTTGATACGAGGAGTGAAGCAGGTAGGACCCAAACGCAGATAACACTGATAATACCTTTATTTCAAGGGCTCTTATCCAACATATCACATGGACAAACAAAACACTCCACGGTGAACTCGCTCACAAACAAAAGACGAACCAACACTGAACACAAGAAGAGACTAAATACAGAGAGGGGTAATCACGAGACGAGAAACAGCCGGGCAGGGGAGGAGAAACACAAGGGCAACAGGTGAACACAATCAGACAACTAGACACACCAGGGACACTAACGACAGGAGGAAAAACACCGGGAGAAGGACCAGACAATAAACCAGGAGGAAAACATGACAGGGAGAACAGCAAAACACCCATACTTAGACATAAAACGTGACGTAACATGAATATTTTGACATAACCCCTCAAGGGGCGGATACTAGACGTCCATAAACACTTTCATTCCAAAATGTCCAGCAGGGTGGGTGGAGGGGGTCCGGAGGACGGGCCTTGACTGACAGCCCAGGGCACGGCAGAGGACCAGGAAGAGGTCTCGGGCGGACGACCCGGGGGCAAGGCAGAATTCGAGGATGGGGTCTCGGGCGGACGGCCCGGGGGCAAGGCAGAGTTCGAGGAGGGGGTCTCGGGCGGACGGTCCGGGGGCAAGGCAGAGTTCGAGGAGGGGGTCTCGGTCGGACGGTCCGGGGGCAAGGCAGAGTCCAAAAAGGGGCGAAGACCACAGCGGGCGAACCCAGGGGACCGGGCACTAGGGCGAAGGCATCGGCAGGAAGAGTCAGGGGGCCGGGTCCGAGGGCGAAGACCGCAGCACTCGGGGCCGGGCTCGAGTGCGAAGACCGCGGCTCTCAGGGGGCCGGGCCCAAGGGCGAAGACCGGACAGCTCCAGAGGCCGGGCAGGAGCCGGTGTCGAACGGGCAGGAGGCGGAGCCAGTGGGACAGGTGTCGGCAAGATCCCCCACGGAAGAGGACACAGGGCCGGCAGGAGAGCAGTCGGCGGAACCTCCAACGGCACAGGACACAGGGCCGGCAGGACCCCCGGCAGAAGAGTAGTCGGCGGGATCCCCAACGGGACAGGACATGAGCCAGTTTGACATTAGGACTTGATTGTCATTGTATTTTCATGTTTTTTTTAAGAAAAATTAACTTGTCCACATTGCTTGCCGAAAGGGCAGATCTGCTGCCATCACTTACACTGTCTCCTGCTGTGGAGAACACCCTCTCGCTCGGGACAGAGGTAGCAGATACAGCCTGGTAGCGCTTTGCTAACATGGCAACATAAGGATATTTGGCGTTTGTATTAGCTTTGGCTCGGTCTGAACTTTTGGTGGAGTGGTGGAGGCTTAAATGCTAGTGGGAGTTGGGTTTGCACTTCAGTCTTTTTTTCTTTTGGTACCGGTGATTTCCACCTGTCTTTGTCCGTCATCCTCGTACGTAATTGCGAAACCAAAATGTTCCCAAACCGGAGACTTCAATGATGCTGGAGGATTTTCGAGCTCAACTTTATCTGCTTTCGCCATTTCGCTAGTTCCTCAAATTACTGACTAAATTTGAACGCATCCCTGTGACCAGCTATGCCTCTCGTCGAATTAAATGACTTGCTCGCTCTATGACGCGTTGAACCCAATGTGAGAAAATTACACTGAATGCTGTGACGCAGCACCTGGACAGTGTATGTGTCACATCAGGTGTGACTGTGCCTTTAAGATGGCACCGGGAGTTTTGGGATGTGTGAACCGGATACAGTTGTGTTGTTGTGGTGTTGTCATGGAAGCGTGTGCAACAACGTGTTCAATAAACGGTCAACCTAAATGTCGTAGTCCATAGTCTTATATATGCAACAGACAGGATTCGTGCTGAACAGACGCTGGCTGTTTCTGGTAGACGGTGGTGGCTGTCACTGGACTGTGACTGGACGAGAGAAGGCAGAGGGAAGTGACGAGGCAGGAAGCGAGTCAGGAGACATGGGCCCTTTCTCATTTCTCTAACTCCCCTCCTCGACTCCCCTCCTCGACTCCTATCCTCGAGACTTAGTCCCGCCCACAGGAGATGCGAGCGGAGGAGCCGTGGAGGACCCATCAGTGTATCCTCGGTTAGAGCTCCTCCAGAGAGCCTGCTCGATGCTCGGTCCTCGACGTGCATTTAGAGAAATTAGATGTCCTTCAACATGGCACGCTAAAATTCATTTCCGGGTCACTACCGGAGGACCGAGGAGTCGAGGAGGGGGATTTGATAAAATGAGAAAGGGCCATAGACGCACCAGGCGGGAGTTTTGAAAATGGAAAATGGGATATAGTGAGGAGAAATAAACGTAAAAAGGGAGGAAATACTAATTCGGATGAGAGCAATAGTGAGGATGAAAGGAGAGAAAGAGTAGTCGGAAATAGACAACGGGAGTTCATGGTGGTTGTGAAACTTGCGCAAGAGGGTGCTTCGTTCGGCGTGTGGAACCCTATACGGTTAACTAAATCCATCGGTAAAGAAATCGGGTAGGTAATGAGTGCTAAAGTATTGAGGAATGGATCAATGTTGATCAAATGTAGGGCTAGAGAGCAACAGGGGAGAGCAATAGAGATGAGTGCCGTGGAGGGTAAGAAAGTGGAATGTTCAGTGGCAGAAAGCTAGTCAGGGGAGTTGTGACAGGAATCCCCGTCAGAATATCAGCTGATGATGTGAAAGGGAATATAACAAATGCAAAAATAAGTGATGTCAAACCGCAATGGGATTAAAGAAGATAGTCTTTCGGTTCTGATCACCTTTGATGAAAAAAGGCTTCTGGAAAAGATACTTATTGGATGTGTTGTGATGTGAGACCGTATGTTCCACCACCGCTATGATGTTTTAAATGTCAGAGATCTGGACATGTGGCGGCAGTGTGCAAGGGAAAACAAAGGTGTGGCAGATGTGGTGGGGATCATGAATACGGCAAATGTGAAGAAGGGGCAAAGCTGAAATGTTGCAATTGCGGAGGGGAGCATAGCCCAGCGTACCGGGGATGTGAGGTTAGCAAGAAAGCAGAAGAGGTGCAGCGAGTCAGGGTGACGCAGGGAGTTAGCTATGCAGAGGCAGCGAAGACAGTTTCTGCAGGAACGAAGGGAAACAATGGGAAACAACAATAAGAGCAAAGAAACAGGTTCAAGGAGGACACTCTGATAGTGAGTACAAGAGAGTTTGTACTGTTTATGGCAGAGATGATCAACTGTTCAGCGCAGACTACAAGCCGGAATGAAAGAATCTAAATAATGGTCAAATCATCTGAAAAGTACCTCGATGTGAAAGGGATGCACTGGGAACATGTGAAAGACATCCTAAATGATGACGTCCAACAACCTCAGACTGAGACTGGATCATCCTGGTGGTGGTAATTGTACTGCAGTGGAATGCTAGAAGTTTAATTGCAAATGGACAGGAGTTCAACAAATATATTGACAACCTGGGAGAGAAGCCTAATGTTCTTTGTATTCAGGAACCATGGCTGAAACCACAACTGGATTTTATTGTGAAGGGATATACTGCAGCTAGACGAGATAGGGACTCTGGCAGAGGGGGAGGAGTTGCAACATTCATACAGAGTGGGATAAGTTACAAAGTTATGCATGTAGGTACAGATCATGAAGGAATAGTTATAAGGGTATGGAATGATAGAGGACCTATAGATATAGTAAATTATTATAATCCATGTGGGAAATTAGATCAAAGTACATCATAGGATGCTGGGGGTTCACTGCAAGACAAAGTAATATGGTGTGGGGATTTTAATTCACATAGCTCGCTATGGGGAAGCAGTAGAATGCACGAAGAATATAGAAACAGTACTCAATCTGACATTTGTATCTTGTGCTTTAGCAGGTATAAGTACATGGAATGTGGTAAAGCATACTACAGTGGGCAGCGATCATTATCTGGTATGACTAAAGTTGGGACCAACATAAGGTTTGAAAAGGAAAAGAAAATTCCTAGATGGAAACTGGGAAAGGCTGATTGGGATGCCTTCCAAGTTGTAAGTACGAATAGATGTAAAACACTTCAAGAGGAAAATGATGATGTAAATAAATGCAATGATGAGCTGGTTAAGGTTATCATTCATTCAGCTGAAGAAACGATACCGGAAAGTGCAGGAGTTAGGCGTACCAAGAGCGTACCCTGGTGGAATGGTGAATGTAGTGAATCCATTAAAGACAGGAATAAAGCATTCAGGCAACTCAAACAACTGCATTCTCAGGAAGCTTTGAATCAGGGTGAAAGGGCCCAGGCTCTCGTGAGGAGAACAATAAGAACACAAACACACACTGTTTGGAGGCAATATTGCAATAGTATTGGAAGAGAGGTGCAGCTTGCAGATGTTTGGGGCATGATTAGGAGAATGGGGGGAAGTCGAAGGATTTATGAGTTGCCAGTTTTGAGCAGAGGGGACAAAATGGCTGTCACAAACGTAGGACAGGCGGAACTTCTAGCTCAAACATTTAGGAAAGTTCATAGTTCAGATAACCTCACAGAGGAAGCCCGGCAGTGCAGACATAATACACGAATGGAAAACCCGAGAATATTGGATAGAGTAGAAGCGTTAGGAGATCAGTTGGACCTGCATTTTATATGTTTGAGTTGAGAAGAGCAATTATTAGAGCTCGCCAAACCACTCCTGGGAAAGATGGGGTTTGTTACAAAATGCTGGAACACACAGTGGCGTTTCTCTATGTACAAAAGTGGTGGGGCACAAAATACGATGTCTATATATAAGCTTCTGCAGTGAGGTTCATGGCTGGTGAGGCTCTGCCACTGACTCTTCAGGTTTACAAATATTATATTTTGACCTAAATCAAAATATAATATTATTTTCAAAAGCTTTTTTAGTCTGATGCTTCAATTAATTTTAAATTGACACTAAATAAATTATCATTTAAATATTGAATTGTTCTCTCTTAGTAAGATCCCATTTTCAATCAAATTGCAGTCTCACCTTGACTTGAAGATGAAGTCCATTTGCCTATCCTTCTGGACAAACATCTCTATTACTTTTTTGTAAAAGTCCTCCTTATCTTCTTGTAGTTTCAAAAGTCATACATCTAATCTAATCAATAGATTTATGATTCGAAAATGATAAAAGTAGAGTAGATATGTGGATATTATCCGGCTGAACAAAACGTGCATTTATCTAACAGCTACGTTTCCCACAGATCTTATTTTGAGCTATTTTCTAAAATCCTATGGAGAAATCTCGTTGCTTTTAGGTCGAGGGAAGCCATGCGCAGCTTACTTCCTGGTTTTAGGACGCGTCTCTCTCCTCCTCTTCACACACCACACTTTTCGCGGCACACATACTTACAGCCAATCAGCTCTGAATGATGTGAGATGACGTATGGTGGGGATGGCAGCACTTTGCCCCTCGGGTCATTATTTTTTTGCCACACACATTAAATAGGAAAATACTCTGAGCATGCGCAGTGTAGTTTTTACAGTCACCGTTCACTTAGACAGAGAGGGGGAGGGGCAGGATCGGGTTTTGTCCCACATGGCTCTAAACAGCTCAATAGGCTCACACTGTAGATACTCATTAGAAGAACACAGACTAAAACAGCAATGTACAGACGCATCAGATGATTAAACATGATCTTAAAATATATTTAATATATTTTTTAATTAATTTTTTGCATTTTTTTGGAATCATTATTTGTAATACTTTCTGCTGACACTAGGTGGGGCTGTGCCTGCCCCTAATGACCAGTCGCCACTGGGAACACATGACAGATAACTCTCTAGTCATTGTGTTGAGGTTGTTTAACAGGGTGTGGGATTCTGGCCAACTTCCTTCAGTGTGGAAACAAGCGATAATAGTGCCCATCCTGAAGCCAGACCCTTCAGATCCATCTAGCTCCAGGCCTATTGCCCTGACATCTCATTTGTGCAAAATCATGGAGAGAATGGTTACAGAAAGGTTAACGTATATCTTAGAAAGTAAAGCTCTGTTGTCCCCATATCAAAGTGGGTTCCAGAGGGGTCGGAACACAATGGATTCTATATTGTGCTGAGAATCAGACATCAGGAAAGCACAGACCAACAAGGAAGTAGTGATTGCAGTCTTCTTTGATGTTGAAAAGGCTTATGACATGCTCTGGAAGGAAGGACTACTAATCAATTTCAAATCATTGGGAATTGGTTCTAAAGCATATCATTGGGTGATGCGTTTTTTTACTGGACAGGAAAATACAAGTAACAGTAGGTGCAGAATATTCAAGTGTTTATGCTGTGGGAAATGGTACTCCGCAAGGCAGTGTGTGTAGTCCGTTGCTGTTCAATATAATGATGCATGACATTTTTAATCAAGTTCATCCAAGTGTGGGAACGTCTTTGGATGCAGATGATGGGGCTTTGTGGGCAAAAGGCCACAATGTAGCACATGTTGGAAAGAAAATACAAGCTGCAATAGTTGAAGTGGAGAAATGGACAAATAAATGGGGATTCAAACTGCCAGTAGCTAAGACGCAGGTCACTTGTTTTGCAAAACGCCATAACATTGCTCCTATATCGTTAATATTGTATGAGCAACCTCTTGAACAGGTTAATACAATAAGATTCCTTGGTGTTTGGTTTGACGGAAAGCTAACATGGAGCAGTCATATAGGAAAAGATCAAAATAAATGTAAAAAGGTCAACAATGTACTTCGTGTTTGGCGGGGCAGGAGTGGGGAGCGAGGTCATCACCTCTGAATATATATTGGGCACTCATGAGACCTGTATTCCATGATGGGTGTGTAGCGTTCATGGCAGCAGCAGAATCTAACCTTAAAAAGCTGGATGTCCTACAAGCTCAGGCCCTGAGGATTTGTAGTGGCTTTTAAAACATCTCCAGTATCAGCAATGCAGGTGGAAATGGGAGAAATACCTTTAAGGATAAGAAGAGTGAAGTTAATGTTGCATTCTGGGTAAACCTTCAGGGGCACAGTGATAGTCGTCCTGCGAACAGTATTTTTGAAAGACTGCTGGGAGCACAATGAGTCACATTTAACAAGTGTTGGATGGATTGGCGATGTTAAAGCAGCAAGTATCGCTTTGAATCAAATGCAGTATTGCCCCACAGCTCCCATCTCGTCCATCCACCCTGGTTGTTCCCATTGCCAAAGACCTCAATATACGAGAGGAGTTAAAGGAAAAGAAAGAACTACCAGTATGGCGCATAGTCCGGAATCACTTTGCAAGATATCACTCAGACTCAACAATCATATTTACAGATGGCTCCAAAGATCCAGAGGCAGGGCGTGCAGGGGCAGCAGCTTATATCCCAGTGAGGAATACACATATAGAGAAAAGGGCAACAGACCATGTGTCAGTATACACCACAGAGCTGTTGGCATTGTGCTGTCATTGAAATGGATAGAGGAGAAAGAAATACATAACAGTGTAATTGCATCTGACAGCTTTTCAGCATTATCGAGTATACGATCAGGCAGATCTTCCTCTAGAACGGACATAATAAATTATTTCTAATGTTATATAAAATGCAAATCAAAGGCATAGCAACCCGTTTCCTCTGGTTCCTGCTCATGTTGGCGTGGAGGGTAACGAACAGGGGGGTATTCTGGCCAAACAAACACTCAGGAGTTTGAACATAGACATAGAAGTTCCACTCAGCAAAGCGGAGGTTCAAACATTCATTCAGAAATATACACAAACAGCATGGCAAGATCCTTGGGACCTTAGTGATACAGGAAGACATCTTTATAACATTCAAAGGTATGTGGGGGATGGAAGGAAGGTGGGTTTGAAAGAAGGGAGGAACATGTCATTTCTGGGATGAGAATAGGTCATACAGGTCTCAATCATACTTTCAGTATAACAGGAAAGCATCCAACCGGAAAGTGTACACACTGCAGCCAGCCAGAAACTGTTGAGCATGTTTTACTGCTTTGCAGGAAATATCGTACTCAGAGAAATGTGCTTTTCCAGACACCGGAGAAAGCAGCATCCATGACTTGTTGCTATCAGGGCTGTTAGGGAAAACATCAGGCAATATGTATTGAGAGATTATTACGTTTCTAAGAGGAATTGATACATTTAAAATAATCTAGAGTTTTGGTTCTTTGTTTATTGTTTCTTTTGTTTAGTCTCTTGTCCACACTCCAGTCCAGTTGGTGGCGGTAATGCACCTACAGGTTGGTTTGCCACCCGCCAATAAACACGACAGAAGAAGAAGAAGAAGGAAGTAGATGGGCGTGATTTTAAAGTTCTTTGCAATCCGACAAAAACCGAGAGAAGAACAAGAAGAAGAGGTGAGTGGATTAAACACACGCAGAGGTTTCATTAAGTGTATTTACACCTCTTAGTTTAGCTTACAGTTAATCACGAATCAGAAGTTATCTTATTTAACACAGCTGTAATATTGGAAGAAAGAAACTCACAAAAAAACGTGTGAAATGTGCGCCAAAAATAGTCTCAAATTATCTTAAATAAAGGCTAACAGCTACAGTCTAAACGCCATCGGTTATGTTGTCTTTAAGACAGTTTGAGTTGTTGTGTTGGTGCTCTTTGCCATAGATATAGTTTTAAATATATGCTTGTTAGCATCGCTATTCAATGTGACGCAGCATTTTCCCATTGAAATGAATGGGGTTCTTCAGTTAGCAGCTAGCGCTAAGCTAAGCGACGGTTCAGCTCATTAGATAAATAGATATACTTTATTTAAATACTTATTTACCTTAAACTGAGAAATGATTGTGTCAGAGCAGAAGTGTTTTCAGGCATTACACAAGTTAAGCATATTTAAAAGATACAATAAGATATAATGAAAATGAAGCATTAGCAGCAAGTTTACACACGGGACACATATCACTAGAGTATCTACAGAATACACAATATACAGAAAATACTGTGTACATGGAGTACATTAAACAGTCTCACTGGCTAATGTTTGCTTTCTGTGTTCACTTAGTGATAGTTAATGACACAGATAGCGTTATAACCGTGGTTCAAACAACCGTTAATGTCACTTTCTATGTGAATAAAGTCATTTTAATGAAATAAAAGTGAACAAACTGTGAGCTGTAAGTGAGAATGTGAGTTTCTACACAGATTATGATGAATTATATCTAAATATTTGTATTGTATTAATAATAATTTACACAGAAAACCAACTTGTTATCGTAATGGTTAAAGTCATGTGCATGTAATGTTGATAACTATCTGACCTTTCTATCATGTTCTCCTCTGCTTAACATCACATTGACTAAATGGATCAATTTGGAGCATGTTTACGTCACAGCAGCATAGATGAGACAAGGCACTGCACATGGTGTGAGAAAACCCTGTGTGTGTGTGTGTGACCTTGATAATTACTTTCTCTAACATTATTTATCCCACAGTTTATTCATAAGTTATGTGCATACCGTTTAGTTTGAGTAAACGCTCCCCTTGTGCCTTCAGCATATTGTGTCAGCACGGTAACTCTTCTTTATTGCCGTTAGCATACTGGTTTCTGTGAGGTAACTCTTTATGTTACAGGATGAAGCCTCAGTTTATTGACTTGTTGTTTCTAGTCTCCTCCTGACTTACAGAGTCCTGCAGCTGTGAGTTTCTCCTCTTCAGAGAAGCAGCTTTATTTCTGTCTCCTATTGTCGCAGACAAAGTAGCATTACATGGAAATATTCAAGTAAAGTAAAAGTACCTCTAAATAGTACTTAAGTACAGTACTTGAGTAAATGTACTTGGTTACTTCTCACCTCTGCTATGAACCTACGAAGTAGCTGTGGATTAGTTTTGTTGTGTCTGCCGGTCGTCTTGAGTTGTCTTGTTTTGTGTCAGCTGTAGTTGTGTTGATTATTTCAGAGACCCAGCCGGAGAAGGAGCACTGAGAGCAGCATGGAGGAGAACGAGGAGACTCCTGGAGCTCAGGTCAGTGTGCACTTCATCACAATATATTCCTAATTCCAGCGTTTCCGCCAGGCGGGCGTCTTGCCGTCATTTGACGCCCTTATTCAGCTCGGAACGCCCTGGACTCGAACCGAGGGCGTCCAGAAGAGTTTTTATCGCTTGAAATGAGGAAAAAGGAGACGGACATCCCTCTGCTGGAGGGGCGAAGGAGTCTGGTGGGATTCTTTTCACCGCCAGCAAAGCGTGTTCCTGTGCTAGCGGAGCACGCACGTGAACTGCGAGTGCCGGAGCCTCGCAGCAGCGAAACTGAGGCTCTGATAAACTGTGGTAACATGTGCCCCTTTCACACCAGCGCCTTTTCAGCTCCGGCTCGGAGCTAGAGCCTGAAAAGCGCCTGTTTTTCCCGTTCGACTCAAGATTTAAAGGCAAGGCAAGTTTATTTAGAGAGCACCTTTCAACACAAGCCAATTGAAAGTGCTTTACAAAAAATGAAAGACATTAAGAAATGGCATTTAAAACCAGTCATTAAAAAGAAAAGATAATAAAATAAACATTAAAAGAAAAAGTACATGGATAAAAGTCACAGTGCAGTCTAAGATATGAATAGTTCAATTAAAAGCAGCGACAAAAAGAAAAGTCTTCAGCCTGGATTTGAAAGTAGTCAGAGTTGCAGCGGACCTGCAGGTTTCTGGGAGTTTGTTCCAGATGTTTGGAGCATAATAACTGAACGCTGCTTCTCCATGTTTAGTTCTGACTCTGGGGACAGGAAGCTGACCAGTCCCTGAAGACCTGAGAGATCTGTCTCTGGGGACAGGAAGCTGACCAGTCCCTGAAGACCTGAGAGATCTGTCTCTGGGGACAGGAAGCTGACCCGTCCCTGAAGACCTGAGAGATCTTTCTCTGGGGACAGGAAGCTGACCAGTCCCTGAAGACCTGAGAGATCTGTCTCTGGGGACAGGAAGCTGACCAGTCCCTGAAGACCTGAGAGATCTGGATGGTTCATAGTTTAGCAGGAGGTCAGACATGTATTTTGGGCCTAAACCATTCAGTGCTTTAGAAACCAGCAGCAGTATTTAGAAATCTATTCTTTGACACACAGGAAGCCAGTGTGAAGACTTCAGAGCAGGAGTGATGTGATCCACTTTCTTAGTGTCAGTGAGGACTCGAGCAGCGGCGTTCTGAATCAGCTGCAGCTTCCTAATAGATGTTTTAGTGAGACCTGTGAAGACACCTTTGCAGTAGTCCAGTCTACTGAAGATAAAAGCATGGACACGTTTTTCTAAATCCTGCTGTGACATTAGTCTTTAATCCTAGATATGTTCTTTAGGTGATAGCAGGCTGATTTAGTAACTGTTTTAATGTGACTGTTGAAACTCAGGTCAGAGTCCATGACTACACCTAGAGTTCTGGCTCTATCTGTTGGTTTGAACATTGCAGACCGAAGCTCAGCGCTAACTTTTATACGTTCTGACTTGGCTCCCAAAACCATTACCTCAGTTTCTTTGTTTAATTGGAGAAAGTTCTGACACATCCAGTCATTGATTTGTTCAATGCACTTACTCAGTGTTTGAATTGGAGCATAGTCTCCTGGTGAAATTGTTACGTAAATGTGTGTGTCATTCGCATAGCTATGATAACTTATTTTGTTGTTTTTCATTATCTGAGCCAGTGGTAGCATGTAGACGTTAAAGAGAAGAGGCCCCAAGATGGAGCCTTGAGGAACCCCACATGTCATATTTGTCAATTCAGATGTGTATTTACCTTTAGAAACAAAGTTGTTTCTGTCCTTTAAGTAGGATTTAAACCAATTTAGAACTGTTTCCGAAAGTCCCACCCAGTTTTCCAGTCGGTCCAGTAATATGCTGTGGTCAACAGTGTCAAACGCAGCACTGAGATCTAATAATACTAACACTGAAGTTCTGCCACTGTCTGTGTTTAAGTGGATGTCGTTAAAGACCTTTACAAGAGCAGTCTCGGCGCTGTGGTTTGGACGAAAGCCTGACTGGAACACATCGAAACAGTTATTTAAATGCAAGAAATTACTCAACTGTTGAAAAACAACTTTTTCAATGATCTTACCTAGAAATGGAAGGTTTGATATGGGCCTGTAATTGTTCATTACTGAAGCATCTAGATTATTCTTTTTTAAGAGCGGTTTAATGACTGCAGTTTTCAGGGCCTGTGGAAAAATACCTGAGTGAAGAGATTTGTTTACTATGTGAAGTAGATCTGAGGCCATGCAACGAAAAACATCTTTGAAAAATCCTGTTGGAATAATATCAAGGCAGCAGGAGGAGGACTTCAGAAGTTGTATAATGTCCTCTAGGTTTTTATCATTAATCTGATGGAACTGTGTAATGGTGTTTGAATTGATGTTCGGTGGACATCGGGACAACACATTTGCTGTTCCTGATGCAGAGGCACTGACTGCTTGTCTGATTCTCTGAATGTTGTCAGTGAAGAAGGCGAAATCATTGCAGGCCCTGGTGGATAGAAGTTCAGAGGCTACTGACACTGGGGGGTTAGTTAGTCTGTCGACGGTAGCGAACAAGGCACGTGAGTTGTTTTTGTTGTTGGCAATGATGTCAGAGAAGAAACATTGTCGTGCAATTTTCAATTCCAAATTATGAAAGCCAAGTCTCTCTTTATAGATTTCAAAGTGAACCTCGAGATTTGTTTTTCTCTACCTACGTTCAGCTTTTCGACACTATTTTTTCTGCTCTCACGGTCATGGCCTTTCTCCATGGAGATATTTTCTTGCCAGTCCCTTCCTCCCTTCCGTTGGAGCAATGGCATCTATAACATTTTAATTTTTGAATTTAAATGAATCTACTAGCTCATTTACTGAGATGTTAGCAGGGGCAAGTGTGGAAGAAACATTCAGAGTAAACATTTCCCTAGTATTTTCAGTTAAATATCGCTTTGTGGTTATCTCTTTTTGAACATTTGTGTGAACAGAAATAGAGCTCTCAAAGGAATGGTCAGAGAGCGCAACTTCAGTCACCACAACCTCAGATATTCAGACCCCTTG
>CM070498.1:3586801-3646801 GCA_036324585.1 Champsocephalus esox
ATAAAGTACTTTTACTGTGTACTATTTGAGTAATACTCTGTCAAACTCCCCTCCAGAGTACAATAATGCATGTTTTATGCCCTTTTTGATGAGATACAATCATTTTTTGCAATGAGTTCTTAATAAAATCGGTTATGCTGAATTCTGTACTACTTGGACTACTACCAAAAGTACAATCAAGCACTTTTACTGTGTACTTTTTGAGTAATACTTAAACTCCTGTCCTGAGTACACAAAAGAATGTATTCTGCCATCTTTGATTTGAGATAAAATGATTTTGTGCAATAAGTTCTTAATGAAATTGGTACTGTTGGATTCAGTACTACTTGGACTACTACCACGAGTACAATCAAGTACTTTTACTGTGTACTTTTTGAGTAATCCTTTGTCAAACTCCCCTCCAGAGTACAATAATGCATGTTTTCTGCCATCTTTGATTTGAGATAAAATGATTTTGTGCTATAAGTTCTTAATGAAATTGATACTGTTGGATTCAGTACTACTTGGACTAGTAGCACAAGAATCGGAATCGAGAAGTAGAATCAGAATCGTGGAAATTCAAACGATACCCAACCCTACTTCTCACCTCTGCTATGAACCCACGAAGTAGCTGTGGATTAGTTTTGTTGTGTCTGTCGGTTGTATTGAGTTGTCTTGTTTTGTGTCAGCTGTAGTTGTGTTGATTATTTCAGAGACCCAGCCGGAGAAGGAGCACTGAGAGCAGCATGGAGGAGAACGAGGAGACTCCTGGAGCTCAGGTCAGTGTGCACTTCATCACAATATATTCCTAATTCCAGCGTTTCCGCCAGGCGGGCGTCTTGCCGTCATTTGACGCCCTTATTCAGCTCGGAACGCCCTGGACTCGAGCCGAGGGCGTCCAGAAGAGTTTTTATCGCTTGAAATGAGGAAAAAGGAGACGGACATCCCTCTGCTGGAGGGGCGAAGGAGTCTGGTGGGATTCTTTTCATCGCCAGCAAAGCGTGTTCCTGTGCTAGTGGAGCGAGCGCCGGAGCCTCGCAGCCGAGAAACTGAGGCTCTGGTAAACTGTGGGAACATGAAGAGCCGCTTGGGAGCCGAAAGAGCCGGCTCTTCTTAGTGAGCCGAGCCAAATGATCCGACTCGCTAAAAAGAGCCGGGATTCCCATCACTAATACGTGAAGAGATAGTATCTGTAAGGGACGGCTCAATTCAAAATTCAAGTCCAGGGTTTCCCTCACAGAGACTTCACTGTTGTTATTAGCATCTGGTGCTAGCGGCTCTAACGGAAGAAGAAGATGTTTCTCCAATGACGTGGAGGAGAGTCCTCTCCAGTCAGACTGAGGCTGATAACTTCAGCCCAGTGAGGTGAAGGACTCTGAGGGTTTAGAAAGTTCACTTTAGTCTAAGTTCTCAGTGGGTCTCAAACGGCTTGATCACAATGTATGTAAACACATATTTCCAAGGCTCTCCTTTTTAATTATTGGGATGAAACAGGTTTGAAATCATTCCAATGTAAACTATAGGACCGTAAACCAGACATATCGTTTTAAACTGGAGATACAAAAATATGCATTAATAAAATAGTAAGATATGAATGAACAACAAAACTAAAATACGTTCCATGTATTTGTTGTTGGCTATGGGTCACTGGTTATGTTCACATACTTATTTAATTATTAAAATGTAAACCGATCTTTTTCATATGGGTGTTTGGAGTTGAACCCCCTAGATCTAGTCTCTAGTCATTCTGCCTAAAGTGCACCAGAGTGAAGCGTTTTGCTTCAAAATGTTCAAACATTTCTTCCCCGTATGCCGAGAGGCAGGTATGCTTGTTTTTCTCAACAAGAACCGTTCTTTAAAAGTTGGACTGTTGTAGCTTCAGTGGTTCTCAGGTTACAGTTACACAGCAGTGAATATTAACAGACTGGTTCATGTGAATATTACTGTAAACTAACCTGTGTAAAAGTTTCTCCAACAAATGATATATTTTTGGTGGAAGAAGCCGGTATCGTTTTGTTACCCTGCCCCTCAAAGAACCGGAATCGAGAAGTAGAATCGGAATCGTGGAAATTCAAACGATACCCTACTTCTCACCTCTGCTATGAACCTACGAAGTAGCTGTGGATTAGTTTAGTTGTGTCTGTCGGTTGTATTGAGTTGTTTTGTGTCAGCTGTAGTTGTGTTGATTATTTCAGAGCCCCAGCCGGAGAAGGAGCTCTGAGAGCAGCATGGAGGAGAACGAGGAGACTCCTGGAGCTCAGGTCAGTGTGCACTTTGTTGGGAGATTTTGTGGAGAACTTGTCCGCATTTCAAATCTCCGCGCGTCCCTAAACAAGCTGATATCTTACAGGAAGGAGTCCAGAGCATACAAGTAACCGTTTAAACAATAATCCACTTTAATGGTAATATACAATGCAATACAATCAATACATTACCATACAAAACCATATTATATCATGTGCATAATGTCAGGAGTAGGCCCACTCCTGGCTCCTGCCCACAGGCCGCCAGAACCTTCCAGTCCGTGCGACGCGAGAAGAGAGAGAGAGCAGCAAGCTGGATAGGCTTTCATACCAATGATACAGGAAGGGGTGGGGTTTAAAGACAACTGGTCATCTGTTCTGGTCATCTCAAACAAGCACCTCTGACATTCACTGTCTCCTATTTTCTGCAGCCTTCACACATACACACATCCCCCCCACATTCCAGAGACCACAGTGGGGTCTTGCTCCAGCTCCCCCACAGCAATAAAACCCTTAACAGCCCTTTGTCTACCGCCATTTTAGTCCACAAAACCCAGCTCACAGTTTGCTACACAAATCATTTTCCCTTTTAAGCTTATTCAATATTTGCATGAATACATACAAATATTTCCTTACAACTTCTTCACAATATATTCCTAATTCCAGCGTTTTCGCCAGGCGGGCGTCTTGCCGCAATTTGACGCCCTTATTCAGCTCGGAACGCCCTGGACTCGAGCCGAGGGCGTCCAGAAGAGTTTTTATCGCTTGAAATGAGGAAAAAGGAGACGGACATCCCTCTGCTGGAGGGGCGAAGGAGTCTGGTGGGATTCTTTTCACCGCCAGCAAAGCGTGTTCCTGTGGTCGTGGAGCACGCGCGTGAACTGCGAGCGCCGGAGCCTCGCAGCGGCGAAACTGAGGCTCTGGTAAACTGTGGGAAACATGAAGAGCCGTTTGGGAGCCGAAAGAGCCGGCTCTTCTTAGTGAGCCGAGCCAAATGATCCGACTCACTAAGAAGAGCCGGGATTCCCATCACTAATATGTGAAGAGATAGTATCTGTAAGGGACGGCTCAATTCAAAATTCAAGTCCAGGGTTTCCCTCACAGAGCCTTCACTTGGGCCGCCCAGGTTTAACGGCCACCAAAGGATATTTCCCGACCCATTCATTATTATTTTTGTATCCGTCCGCGAGCACGACGCCATCTGCAATCGATTTGCTCGTGGACAATGATCCCTCGCTTGCTGTACCTGTTCGCTCTGCTATCGCGTGGAGGGTCTGCTAACAAGCAGCCAACAGAAAGGTTCATGTTGTTGCACCTCACGAATGCCTAACACTGTTATCCCCAAATGAAAGATTACAACCCGTTTTAAATATACAATATGAATGCACAATATGGTTATCGATATGCTCTAATCTGTAGCTCCATGTGTAACATCAACATGGACACATAAGACAAACGCAATACATGAGAAACAAACAACTAACATGTAACATAACAGCAGGACCAGTGAGAGCTGCTCCAAGAGCCTTCAGCGTGCATCTGATCTGTAGCTCTGTGTTCCCTGAGAGGACTGACTGGAGCACAAAGGATGCGTCAGGCTGACTTCAGTGAATCTCCATTAGATGGTAGCAGTTCAGATTCTCTGTTGGAGCATGCTTTGGGTCCCAGGTGATGCTGTTGGACAGCCTCTCAGGTTATTATGGTCTGTGGGATGCCCCTGTGGGTGCATCAGTAGAGAGGAGCTGGCTGTCCTGTCTGTGCTGTGGTGATTGGTGTTTGCAGTAACTCAGGGCACCTGGGTCTGGTGTCCTGCAGCTATTCAGAGCCTCTCTGCTCCTCTCTGGGCTCTCTCTGCTTTCCCTACAGGCCCCCGGGTTTGTTGAGTATACGTTGTTGTTACTTTAGTTGCTTTACTTTGTGCACCTCAACACTCTCACACATACACATTCATGCAACCCTCACCCCGCATTTACACGACTGATACCACTGACGTCCACACCTCCTGCCTTACTTATTGCTGCACTTCATTTCATTTGGATTGTTTCCTTTAAATAAACATGTTTTGATAACCGTTGGCATGGTGCGTCTCCTTTTTGTTGTGGCCTTTTGAGCCGGGTCATAACAAATGGGGGCTCGTCCTACGGGTTATTGGGTTAAAAGTTAGTGTCGTGCTCAGAGCACATGGCGTCATTTGAGCAGCTAATTAGTTGATGTGGTCCAGGCGTTTCCCACAGAGACAGCTGTCTCGGGGGCACATCCTCTGGTGTTACCTGCGTGCAGGTCGCTCCATAAATCCGCCGGGTTCCAGTGCGTAATTACCCGCCACATGAAGGCTAGGTGAGATTAGGAAGATTTTGGTTGGGCAGAAGGGGGGAAAATCCTCTGTTGGGTTTTGTCTTTGCCCAGGCGTGTTGACGGTTTAATACTTTGCTTTCTGATTGGGTATAGGCAATATATTATGGCTTCTTTGTTGGCGTTTGTGGATGCGCCCTCAGTATCTTTCTTGGATGATTGCCAGAAGGCACAGTTGGTCGAAATAGCAGAGCATTATGAAGTTGCTGTTGTAGGGAGCAAGCGGAAACATGAGATTTAAAGCTGTCATCGTGTCATCTTTGTTTGAGCGGGGAGTGTTGCAGAAGAGCGAGTCTGGTGCGGCAGGGGTCGTGCCAGTAGTGGTTCAGACATTCGAGCAGCAAAAGGAGCTTTTGGCCATGCAGTTTAATCAGAGGTTGGAGTTGAGGATGGAGCAGGAGGAGTTGAGGGGTCAGCAGCAGGAGGCAGAGAAGCGTTTAGAGGTGGAGAAGGTGCTGGAAGTGGAAAAGATGAAAAGTGAGAAGGTGCTGGAGGTGGAAAAGATGACATTTGAGGTGGAATATGCTAGATTACGGCCGATTGGAGAGGGCAAGCTTGCTCCGGTGGAGGATGGTTCTGATAGGTCGGTACCAGGTAGTGGCGATATTATTTCTTACTTGCGGTTAGTGCCAAAGTTTAATGAGCGTGACCCTGGCATTGTTTTTACTCTATTTGAACGCATAGCAGAGGCAAGAAACTGTCAGATTGGGACAAAGTGCCGTTACTTCAGTGTGTACTCACTGGGCGAGCACAGGAGGCTTATTCAGCTATTTGTGGCGAAGATGCTTTGGACTATGCTAGAGTAAAATCACACGTGAACCGAACGGTACGCGTACGTACAGTGGGGCAAAAAAGTATTTAGTCAGCCACCAATTGTGCAAGTTCTCCCATTCTTTTTCGATACTTTTCTTAAAAAAGGGGAAGCAGTCTTAAATGTAATTATTGTGCTTCATTTCACACAGAACCATAACCATAACACAAACTTTTAAACAATGAGAACAATAAACAAAATAAATGACAAGAATTCGTATTAAATAAAATTAAGCATCAGCTCAAACAACTTATTTGTTTTATAAAATATATATTTTTTAATATTTTATTAACATGTAATAGTACAGTAATATAAATAATTATTGACAAAATGTACATTGCAGATGTTAGCCACATTGGTAAATTAGCTAAAAAGATAGCCATATTAGACGGTTATCATTGCCATTAATTGCCTCGTCAAACTACAAAAGAAATTACACTTGTTTGACTTAGATTTGAGGGCATGGCTTGAGCATGATGTAATTATGTTATCTCTCACATTCGCTAACCTGTCGGTCTTTAAATTCTTTAACCCTCTGAGACCTACATAGGACATTACCGTTGTTGTATATTTTTGTGTTTTGCCTTGTAAATTGTCATTTCTTGACAGTATAATCAAGTTTTACACATCCCAGAAATCAGCACAGCCTCAGCTAATGATATGTCACTCATTAGAGACTTATATACATTATAATAGGGGATATGTTTCCATAAAACAAAAAAACGGAGTTTGAATTTTGTACTTATTTTATTAAAAATAACTACTGACTATACTATTGAAAGAAACATTTGACACATACAATTGCACACATTTGTTGTCATTGTATCAGAACTGATTTGAAGATCCTAACTTATTTTGTTCATTAGTTATGCCCATTGTGGGCAGTGTCCATGGGCGTTTCTTTCATTTTTTTTACTGAAAATAAGAACGACTACACATGATATATATCATGGCAGTTCCTGTCCACACTCACACACAGGGGGACATGGCATGCTTTGCACCAGAATGGGGTATTTTTCCTTTCAGACTGCACACTTTCTGCGTCCTGCAGTCCCCTTTTTGGACTGATCGTCTGTTGGAGCGATGGCAACGGGTGTGTGGTTGTACTGCCTGTCCCCTGGAGAAAAGTCGAGTGGTACTCCCATGAGCTGAGCTGACAGTAGCTCCTGGAAATCCTGGTGCTTCATGGGAGTATCCTGTCTCACTGCACACATGTCCTTGTGGAGAATGTAGCTGTTGGTACTTGCGATGTCCACAAAGTGGTGAAAAAGGGTTTTGTACCACTTCATTGATTTGTGGTGCACCGAGTAATATCCTAACAGCTGGTCGGACATGTCCACACCTCCCATGTACTTATTGTACTCTCCGATAGGGGTAGGTCTTGCAATTCTGCTTCTCTCATATCCACCTTCCTTGGTCCTCCTGCCTCTGATGATCATTTCCCCAGAGTATGCGGTGTGTAAAGTGGAACACACTGACACCTCCCGTGTGTCCATCCACTTGACAAAAAGAAGTTTTCCTTCTCTTATCCACCTTATTGAGCCCCTGGAGGACTTCTTGGTGAGGGCATTTTGTTTTGTTGATGGGGTCCCCAATCTTCCATCACGGTAGGTACCACATGCTCCAAAGCCCAAGCTACTCAGGTGTGTGAAAAGGGCTGGGCTAGTGTAGAAATTGTCACAGTATACATGGTAACCAGAACCCAGGTAATCCTTTTTCACTAGTGACATCACAGCATCAAAAGAGAGTCCTTTTCCACTCACAAACTTTGACTTTCCAGTGTAAATGTTGAAGTCAACGGTGTATCCATTTGTATCTGCCAAAACAAACAGCTTGATCCCCCACTTGGATGGCTTGAGCTTCAGGTACTGTTTCAGTCCGATGTTGGCCTTTGTTGCAACCATCCTTTCATCCACCGACACGTTTTGATAGGGTTGGTACACAGATTTACAGGCATTCCGTATTGAATCACACAGAGGATTGACTCTGTGCAGGCAATCATATTCCGCTGTTTTGCGGTCATTCAATAGATCCTCTGCTGTTCCTCGTCATAACAGTGCGTGGAAATGGGACATGAAAGATACTTTTTACCCTCCACATGTCTCTCAGTTTTGGAAGGTTGAGGATTCCCATGTACACCAGAAGTCCCAGGAATTTGAAAAACTCCACTGGAGTGACGTCCGTCCATTTGAATTTATTCCCACTGGCAGAGTTTTTTGCAGCATTCTTGTTTGTGTTTTCTGTGATGGTCTTTACAGTCCTGTGATCAAAAAAGTTTGTAAAGATCTCCAGGGGGCTTGGTTTGTTGAGTGGAATTAGTGGTGGCTGCACACCAGGCTTGTGCTTCGGGTTGAACCTTGGGAGATCAGGTGTTATGTCAGCATCTGTCTCTGTCTTCCATGCAGAATCTGAGTGGGTTGGTGGGCTTGGAGTGACACGGCCACGTTCTCGTCTACGAGCCTTATGCAGACCCCTTGTAGATTGTAGCCAACTTTCCGTGAAACATAATAAAGAGGCCTCAAGAAATTCATGACAGTACCTTGTGTATGTCCTTAGTGTGTCCACGTTGTTGCTCAATGAGCGCAGGTTTGTGAGAATGATGGATGGAAGTGGTGGCCGGCTGAATCTCCGCCGTAGGCAATTCTGAACGCCTCCCCTCCTTCCTCCCCTCTTTTTCCTGGTGTTTCTAAGCGGCTCCCGAGGGATTTCATCCAATATCGAAGAGCACAGGTGTATTAGTATTAGTAGGAAGCCGATCGCATTGTAGCTCTAGCATAGCCTCGCGGCTGTAGCAGCGTAGAGGCCGGGGCTCCTCGCCATACCTGTTCGTGCTGTCAATCAGGTGTGTCTTGGAAAGTTGAATGGCCAGACATGGTCTGCAGAAGGCAAATGTAATCCACAGGATCAAAAGCATGGTCTCTCAAAATGACGTTTCTCCCTCGGTCTCCTGTATACCAGGGGTGGGAGGAAGTCATACATGTGCAAGTCTCAAGTTACTGGGGTGAGAGTCAAGCAAGTCAAGTCCTACGAAATCCTGATGAATAACCCCAGTTTCCGCATTTAAATCAGTTAAAAGACAGTGGTTATGAAAACTAGAGTTTTATTTTCAACATTAACAACAATGGAGAGTGGGGCTCTGAAATCTTAAAACGGGAAATAGGGGGAATAATTGGGCAGTGTGTGTGTGTAGAGGTGCCTGTGGTTAAAACGTAGCAGCCTGCGGTCGCTCGTTAGCTGTTCTAATGAAGGTAAACGCAGTGAAGGCGCAGCTGGTGCTGCTCTTCTGAGATGCTGCTGAGTTACACGTTACTGCCTCCTGGTGCTGCAGAGATTTCATGAAGTGAAGGAGGTTTTTCTTCTATAAAACAGCTGTGGGCAGCAGATACTGAGTCACAGACATGAATACATAGGTCAAGGCAGACTGGTTCACAGACTCTCCTGTTTTGCCGATCCGGTGCTTGAACAAATAACTCTACACCCCTGGCTGAAATGTCCCTAAAATAAAGTCTGAGTTTGAAATGTATCTCAAATAATGTATGTATTTCCCAACATAAACATAACGGTCTGCAATGAAACGGCTGTCTCCTGTGCGCTCCACTTCCTGCTTTCTCCTGCGAACGAGATATGTTCTCTTTTTTTTCATTGCCCTCTAGGGGCTTCGTACAATGCAAATATTTGCATTGCAATAAGTCCTTTCGAGTCATCTGTCTCACGCCTAAGTCAAGTCTCAAGTCATGAATACGAAGTCAAGTCGAGTCTTTTATCAAGTCAAGCAAGTCTCAAGTCAAAAAATATGCTCGTCATGTGACTCGAGTCAAGTCATGTGACTCGAGTCCCCCACCTCTGGTATAGACTTTGGTTAGAATATTGCTGTATTACTGTATCAAATATAATACAAATATGATAAACACAAACAGTTGATAAGTAGTATTTTGTTAACTCAAGGTTTATATTAAGTGAGTTTTTATTGTGTTAACTTGTGTATTTATGCTTTTTAGATTGACTTTCTCTCTTTCTCTGTCGTCTGTTCTAGAAACCGAAAGGAAGAGAGAGACGTCACAGCTGTCAGCAATGTGACAAATCCTTTACAACATCTGGACATTTAAAGCGCCACCTGCTTATTCACACAGGAGAAAAACCTTACAGCTGTGAAGAGTGTGGGACAACTTTCACTAGATCAGGTGCTCTCAAATCACATCAACGTATTCATACTGGAGAAAAACCTTACAGCTGTGAAGAGTGTGGGACAACTTTCACTAGATCAGGTGCTCTCACATCACATCAACGTATTCATACTGGAGAAAAACCTTACAGCTGTGAAGAGTGTGGGACAACTTTCACTAGATCAGGTGCTCTCAAATCACATCAACGTATTCATACTGGAGAAAAACCGTACTGGTGTGAAGAGTGTGGGAAAACGTTCACAACATCAAGTGCTCTCAAAACACATCACCGAATTCATACTGGAGAAAAACCGTACTGGTGTGAAGAGTGTGGGAAAACATTCACTAGATCAGATGCTCTCAAATCACATCACCGAATTCATACTGGAGAAAAACCTTACAGGTGTGAAGAGTGTGTGACAACTTTCACTACATCAGGTAATCTCAAATCACATCAACGTATTCATACTGGAAAAAAACCTTACAGGTGTGAAGAGTGTGGGACAACTTTCACTACATCAGGTAATCTCAAATCACATCAACGTATTCATACTGGAGAAAAACCATACTGGTGTGAAGAGTGTGGGAAAACGTTCACTCAATCAAGTGCTCTCAAATCACATCAACGTATTCATACTGGAGAAAAACCTTACAGGTGTGAAGAGTGTGTGACAACTTTCACTACATCAGGTAATCTCAAATCACATCACCGTATTCACACTGGAGAAAAACCTTACAGCTGTGAAGAGTGTGGGACAACTTTCACTACATCAGGTAATCTCAAAAGACATCAACGTATTCATACTGGAGAAAAACCTTACTGGTGTGAAGAGTGTGGGACAACTTTCACTACATCAGGTCATCTCAAAAGACATCAACGTATTCATACTGGAGAAAAACCGTACTGGTGTGAAGAGTGTGGGACAACTTTCACTCAATCAGGGTCTCTCAAATCACATCAACGTATTCATACTGGAGAAAAACCTTACAGCTGTGAAGAATGTGGGAAAACTTTCACTTCATCAAGTCATCTCAAAACACATCACCGTATTCACACTGGAGAAAAACCGTACTGGTGTGAAGAGTGTGGGACAACTTTCACTCAATTATGGTCTCTCAAATCACATCAACGTATTCACACTGGAGAAAAACCTTACAGCTGTGAAGAATGTGGGAAAACTTTCACTACATCAAGTCATCTCAAAACACATCACCGTATTCACACTGGAGAAAAACCTTACTGGTGTGAAGAGTGTGGGAAAACGTTCACAAGATCAGGTCATCTCAAATCACATCTTCGTGTTCACACACTCTTAAAACCATAGTGGTGTTAAGAGTGTGGGAAAACTTTTTCGTAAAGTATTCACCTTAAAGTCCTCAGCGAGTTTCACTGTTCATTAATCTGCCGAGTAGTTTCTCCAATAATCTGCTTGTTTAATAAAATGTTGTGACTTTAAACTTTGATTGGGATGTTTTTTATAGTTCCTGTTGAGTTAGCAGTCTGTTCTGGTCTAAAAGAACCAATGATTCATGTATCTAGAACACATTTACAGTTTGATCCTATTCTCTTGTTGAAATGATCAGACTACCAAAAATAAAATGGCCTTAGAAACAGACTCGCAACCCTGCATATCTGTTGTGTTTGGAATAATATTATAAACATGTCATTCCCTTATTTTCAAATGCCACAGGTTGTGTAGTGATGTATTTGAGGTGTACTGTCAAATAAAATCAAAGTTTATTTATAAAGCAATTTTAAAGGCGATTTTTGGTCGGGCCAAAGTGCTGTGCATGTAATAAATACTACAATCACATAAAAACACATTACTACAATCACAATAAATTGCAACAGATATATACAAAAACAGGGAAATGTCAGGAGTCGTGCTCCGCTCTGACTAAAAGGCCAGGGAGAAGAAGTGTGTTTTAAGAGTAGATTAAAAACCCCTAGGTGTGAGAGAAACTTCTGCTCGGCAATGTTGATGGAAGAAATGGAAGCTGGAGTCCGCTTTATATCAAACACTGAGTTTATTGAGGGTCACGGCCGTGAGTGAGTCCAAGGCATTTACACAACTTTCATTATGAAATCCCGAGTCAACACTGAGAAATACACAGAAAACACAGGCAATTCTACCCAGAGAATCTAGGAGGAGCCTCTGTTCGCGCCCTTTCTCTCATAATTAATCAAAGATCTTCAGAGACAAAGAAAGTCTGTTAAAGTCATCTGCGCAGTTGGCCACACTTCCCCCACAGGAAGGCAGGACCTTTGACCTGTGCCCTGCTCTAAGTTACAAACCGGACACATAGGGAAAAACTAACATTTTCCCATGCACAGAATATTAATATTTCCTTCACAGATCCACCCTTTTATCAATTTATTGATAACCAATTAACATTAGTCTTAAGAATATTTCAGTCACTACTTAAATCAAATAAAACGTCCTCAGAGTTGTGTGGATTAAATTTCTAATTACATTAATTTGATCAAAAGCAGAATAAGATTGAAACAGTCAATCACAATGGTTGATACAGACAACCATAATAGAAAAAAATCATCTTTCTTCAGTGTTTGATTTCTTTTGTCAAAACGCACAATAATAACACATGCAATACAAAAATATAAAAGTAAAATATGTTTCAAAAACGATCTTTTATCATTTATCACTCAGTTAATCTCATTCATCAAACACAAATTCAGTTTACATCTTAAAGATTTACTTCAAGGCAATTACTTATTAAAACACAATTAGAATGTAGGATTATAAGAAATCCAAGTGAGGTATAAATCAGAATCATTAGGGATTCAGTTAAAATTCAAAGTTAAGATATAAATTCACAGTGATAAATCAATCAATCTGTAATCTGTAAAGGTACAGTGTCCTCAATCTTTAACATTACTTTACGTTTACTTCAATACACTTATTCAAGAGTATGCACTTTACTACATACATTTTATTCAAATACATTTGTTCAATAATCTGAAAAGGAAAAGTCAGACATTTTATTGTAAACAACCTGAGGAAGGAAAAGTCAAAACATTTATTCTTTATTCTGAGTGTCAACTTTCATCAATTTATCAATCGCTGAAAGGAGGTACCCAAGGTACAGGAACTGCCACGGAGACCCATGGGTCTGGAAGCTCGGCGTCGTACATCAACATTGTGTCATCTACAGTAGAGTACCCCACTAGCCTCTGTGGGGCCTGGAGGGTAGTCTTGGCAACCCTGCGTATGGCTAATTTAACTACAGTGATCAAACAGGTCACTAGGATGAGCACAACCAAGATAAACACTGCAACAGTAACAACAAATTTAACCAACCCCGCTCCCCAGGATCCAAGGGTTCCACTTAAATCCCCAAATGTAAACCCATGAGTTTCATGCAATTCTTTTATCCCATTAGCCGTATCGTGAACCATATCCATAACTTCAGGTGTGGCGTCAGAGACAAAGGAACAGCACTCCGCACCAATTACTTTACATGCCCCCCCTGGGCAGCTAAGAGGAGGTCCAGCGCCATGCGATTCTGTAGTGCTACCGTCCTAACTTCCTGCAATTCTTTATGTTCCGCTAACATCGCGATATTTGATACATTTAGATGATTTTCCACGACTTTGGATAATGCCATGATCTCCTGCTGAGTAACATAAATGCCGTACCAGGGCAAAAGTAGGCTCGCTATCTGTTGTCCTTTTGTAATGGACCTGCTGTTCCTGTGTAGAGAGGGAAGTATCGCTGCAATCTCATTTGCCTCTACTTTACGGATTAAAGGAATTAGGTAGGCTAGATAACAGGTGCCATAAAAAACGTCATATGGTACACAGCCATAAGCCCGGTCGCCACAAACTAAGTAAACTCTCTGTGGGAGGGGAATTCTGGCTAATGTTACCCTCACTATGGTATTACAGTCGCTGTGTCCCACATCCGGAGAGGTGTGAGATCCTGCTTCATTCTGGAGACAGATGGACACATTCTTCCATTCGTGTACTACAATTGGGGGAACATATATTGAACAGTCCCGTGTAGGGGGATTGCTTAGGGGTATTGGTTGCGTACAATCATGTATTTTAACCTCAACGGAGTCCACTGTTCCAAACCAGGGCACAACTGTTACCAAAGCTTCAACCAGCAAAGATGCCATGTGTGGTTGTTTTGTGCATGTTGGACTTGTGGAATTAACCGAACAATTAGTTTGTCCCAGAGCTAACTGGAATCTGTATTCAAAAGCTAGGTTAATGTATTTCTTCACATATATTAGTTTTAAAAACATCAATCGTTTGAAACCGTCAGGCAGATCATTTGTATTTACTGTCTCAACAATGAGAGAGACCAGACCCTTGTACTGTAACGGTTTATCAGAGTCTGTTGGGTATGAAGGAGTGTAGCAGTCCTCAGCCTCATCGCTAATCCTAGAGTAAATGTCGTTCCAACTGATTAATTTATAGTCCGCTCTTGCAAAAGGGATTGGGCTAAACATGGGAGAATGCATGGATTCTGGCATGTTTTGGCACAGCCAACAGTTGCTAATATTACGTTCATGTGCATAGTCTAACATTAAACTTACTGCAGAATTAGTTTTAGCTCGTTTAAAAGGAGTGATTAAGGCCTTTTGTGAATGTTTAAGTGGAGTATTGCATACAGAAGCACCTGGATTGGGAACCTGGTAATCTGGTTTCCTCACTCTACATGTTACGTCATCCCTTATCATTGTCTTAAACTGTTCTCTCGTGCTACACCACAGTTCTGGGGGCATGTCTTCAATGGTGTCGAGTGCCATTCTCACCCCCTCCGACGCCACCCCGTCCGCACGGTACCGGTCCATTGGATATATCTCCCACGTTGAGTAAACTAAGGACACATAAAATATAATAATACAGTTAGATGAATCACATATTAAAGCTGGACAGTTAAAAGAAACAGTCTCTGATTTGTGATCAGGGAGGGAGACAATCCTCCTGATTCTTCCTCCTTTTCTCTCTCGTTGTGTCTCTTGCACCATACTGAATGTCTGTGTGGTGATTGGATACAACCTGTTCTTGTCGCTAGGCACTGATTTGCCCGTTGGTGTCGTTTTGCCCTCAGGGTCTGGGCCCTGGGTGGTCAAGTCGTCTGCGCTCGTAGATAAGAGCACCTTATTTTCTTCCTCAGACGGGCGAGATCCCTCGCCACCTGTTGTTGGGATTTCCACAGCTCCATCTAGCAGGGCGACCTTGGCCAGGTACAGAAGACCCAGCATGACGATGATGATGACTGCCTTCACACGCCAGCATCCGGTAGAGGGGAGAGACGACATCTTGTAGCGTGAATCCACTCCGGTCTCCCTTGTACTCTCAGGGCTGTTCTGGTCACTATTAACACATGGACAGGACCCTTCCACCTGGGAGACAGAGCATCTTTTTCAAGAGATTTGATTAGTACTTTATCACCAATCTGACGGGTGGGTGGGCTCCTCTCCCGGCTGGGGGAGCCTGTCAGCCACCTGCCTGTGAAACTTTCTCAACATGTCAGTTAGATATTTGACATAGTTAGTCATGTAATCATCTGTCCACAAAAGAGTGAGTTTGTAGGGCTAGACCCTGCGAACATTACCCTTCCCATCAATACCTCGTGTGGGCTAAGCCCTGTCGTTGCATTTGGTGAGCTTCTGATGGAGCACAGAACTAGCGGCAGCGCGTCTACCCATTTTAGTCCTGTGGTCAACATTGTTTGTGAGTTTCTCCTTTATAGTCAAGTTCATTCTCTCAACCTGGCCTGAGCTCTGTGGGTGATAGGGAACGTGCAATGAGCCCTAACACTGTAGCTAGACTCTGGGTTATCTTAGAAATGAATGCTGGACCTCTGTCACTGTTCATCCCTGTGGGCACACCACATCTAGGGATAACATCTTTGAGAAGACACTTTACAACTGTTCTAGCGTCTTGTTTTCTGGTAGGGTAGGCCTCTACCCATTTGGAGAACTGGCACACTATTACCAAAAGATATTTGAATCCTTGGCATGGTGGCATATGTGAAAAGTCAATTTGCATATTTACAAAGGGCCCCGAGGGGGGCGGTAAGTGTTCATGCTGAATTTGACCACTTCTTCGTCTTGTCTGCTGGCATATCATGCATCTGTCTACCAGGGTCTGTGTAGCTAGTGTGATGCCTGGAGCAAACCATTGGGACTTTATAATCCCATTCATCCCTCCTTTTCCTACATGTGATTTGCCATGTGCAACATGTGCCAAAACATGGAGGAACGAATGTGGGCAGACCATCCGTCCGTCTGGGTGGAGCCACAAGCTGGACTCAGCGTCAAGTGTACAACCTCGTCTTAGCCATAAATCTTTCTCCCTAACATCAGCGCGGGCTTGCATGTCCGCGACATCATTAAAGTAAGGCAAAAAATGGGTTCTGCGGGTTGTGTCGAGGGGCATTGGAGCACCATAGAAGAGGAGGAAACTGCTGCTTGTTTAGCCGCGGTGTCGGCTAACGCATTTCCACGCGAAATAGGATCATCAGAATTTGTGTGAGCAGCGCACTTCACCACTGCTAGCTGTGTAGGGAGCATGATAGCGTCTAATAGCTGAGCTACTAACGCATGATGTTGAATAGGCTTACCAGCCGATGTTAAGAAACCGCGCATTTTCCACGAGACACCAAAATCATGGCATACACCAAATGCATACCTGGAGTCTGTGAAAATGGTTGCAACTCTATCTTTAGCCAAAATACACGCCCTCAGCAGAGCATACAACTCTGCGGCCTGAGCCGACGTGCCATTTGGCAAGGCCCGGCTTTCTAAAACTTCCCAGCCATTCACAACAGCATAGCCTGCTAAGTGTACTGTGTCAGACGGCCTGCTCGCAGACCCGTCTGTGTATAGAATCATATCTGAATTAGGGATGGGAGTTTGCAACATATCAGTTCTGGGGGAAGAAGACATGTCAATCGTTGTGACACAGTCATGTGTGATTTCAAAATCTGGAATCGGTACCAGCGTAGCTGGGTTTAGAGGGGGAGAGCGTTTAAGTGTGATGTGTGGGCTTGAAAGAATTATTGCTTCATAACCAGAGCGCCTTGCTGCTGTCATATGCTGAGGAGCAGAGGTGTTCAGAATATGCAAAACTGCATGTGGGACATGTACTACACAGTCACTGGCCAGTACAATGGGAGAGGATTGTTTTTTTTTATACTTATGTTTTTATTGAGTTTTCACAACAATAATAACAGAACAGCAAAACATAATACACACAAATCAGTTGTAAAATAAAACAATACATACTAGTTGTCTGAAGAACTTCAATATTCACACATACCGTACAAGATTGAATTAGTCATTCACTTACTCATTGGTGTCAACCATGTAAATATTCCACTTTTCCCATTTCCTATTGAATGCATTCTCTTGGATTCTCAAAACATATGTCAACTTTTCCATGACAGAAATATCTTCAACAATTCCCAGCCACTGCTCCCGAGTCGGAGCGTTCACATTAAGCCAATTTCTGGTTATAGCTTTCTTACTCGCTGCAAGTAAAACCTTAATCAAATATAGATCGCCTCCCATCACAACATCCTTAATGTTCCCAAGATACATCACCGGGCAGGTATTTGGGATTCCATAACCCAAAATAATTTTGACAACTGCATTAACCTTCTCCCAATATGACCTTATCTTTGTACAGTTCCAGAAAATGTGCGAGTGGTCAGCCTCCATGGGGAGAGGATTGTTTGATAACAATTGCAACTGCGGCCACTGCCCGCAGACATGAAGGCATACCAAGTACCACAGGGGAGAGTCGAGATGAGTAGTATGCAACAGGCCGGAAATTAGAGCCATGCTTCTGCACCAAGATGCCCGTCGCGAAGCCCCCCTTCTCATGGACGTGCAGGTGAAACGGCTGATGGTGATCAGGGAGCCCCAGGGCCGGAGCTGATGTCAGGGCTCGCTTTAAGTCCTGAAAGGCTGTGTGCATGTCCTCAGACCATTGAACAATGTTAGGAGCAGCCTGCAGAGTGGCAGCACGCAGGACAGAGTCCATCGCAGCGTACTCGTATATCCAGTGTCTGCAGTAGTTAGCCATGCCCAAAAAAGACAGCATGTCTTTCTTTGTGCGGGGTGGTGCCACTTTGTTCAAAAGGCAAATCCTTGCTGGCGAGAGGAGTCGGTGTCCATCCCTCAGAATGTGACCCAGGTATGTGACCTCAGTCTGGCAGTACTGCAACTTAGCCAGGGATGCTCTGTGTCCGCATTCAGAAAGTCTTTTCATGAGCAGAATGGAGTCGATGCGACATGCGTCCATGTTGGGAGAAGCTAACAATAGGTCATCTGCGTACTGAAGCAAGGTGCTACCTCCTGTAAGGACCAAAGTGTCCAGATCTCTCTTAACAGCTGCAGCGTACACAGTGGGCGACTCGACGTACCCCTGTGGGAGGCGCGTGTATGTGATTTGTTTACCTTTAAAAGTAAATGCAAACAGATACTGGCCGTCTGGATGCAGAGGAACAGAGAACAACGCTGAACACAAATCGATTACTGTGTAACATTTCGAATCTGACGGTAATGATGCAAGAATTGAATTAGTGTCAGGCACTATGGGAGCTGTCGGAATGACAATAGCGTTAATAGCTTTCAAATCTTGGACAAAACGCCACTCATCAGGGCGATTGTGTTTAGGTATGGGCAGAATGGGAGTGTTACATGGACTTGTTGTGTATCTTAACACGCCCTGATCGAGCAGAGATTGGATGATTCCTTCAATTCCCAAAATGGCTCTATGGGGTAAATTGTGCTGTCTGATAGCTGGCAATCTGGCATTGGCTTTGAGTGTGACTCTGTGTGGAGGGGCTGAGCAAACAAACCCCACATGATTCTTGTGTTTAGCCCATAATGTGGCCGGAACCTCAGACAAGTCTGAACGGGGTCCATATTGTGTGAGTGCAGGTGGCTGTAAATGAAGAAATGTGCTTTGAGGGAGAGAAAGTTGCTCAGAGAGACGCAGCATGTAATGCTCCTCTCCTAGGTTAATCAGATTGTGTGTGTGTGTGTGTGTGTGTGTGTGTGTGTGTGTGTGTGTGTGTGTGTGTGTGTGTGTGTGTGTGTGTGTGTGTGTGTGTGTGTGTGTGTGTGTGTGTGTGTGTGTGTGTGTGTGTGTGTGTGTGTGTGTGTGTGTGTGTGTGTGTGTGTGTGTGTGTGGGGGGGTTAAAAGCAGCTGTACAGTGACAATTCAATACAGGCCGCATAAGGGACATTAAAGAAGCACACGCCGGGGAAATGCTAGCAATTTTCTGAATTCCTGTTGTTGAGAAAACAGAAATCATGTTGAAATCTACAAATGACCAACAATAAAGGTTGTCCTGAGATGATTCAATTAATCAATCAATGTTTATTTATATAGCCCAATATCACAAATGTTACATTTGTCTCAGTGGTCTTCACAGTGTGTACAGAATATCAGTATGACAATACGACACCCTCTGTCCTCAGACCCTCTGTCCTTAGACCCTCTGTCCTTAGTCCCTCTGTCCTTAGACCCTCACATCGTACAAGGAAACACTTCTGGAGAAAACCCAGTTTAAAGGGAACATGGGAGAAACCTCAGGGAGAGCAACAGAGGAGGGATCCCTCTCCCAGGACGGACAGACGTGCAATAGATGCCGTGTGTAAATCGAAGAGATAATACATTTGCAACATAGGTAGTCCAGATGTTTGGAGATGCATGTGTGTATAATAGGAAGATTAATCCACGAGGATATCCATCCAGGACCGATGATCCAGGACCACAGCCACGACTCAAGATCCAGCGCTCGCGATCCAGGACACAAGACCGCAGGATCATCCATGACTCCGGATCCCGGCGTATATAGACACCAAAAGGAAAGACATTTGGGGAAGCTGGGTTAATGGGAACATGAGAGGACACGGGGACAGACAGAGAGAAGGAAGAAGTAAGATGTCCCCCGACAAACTAAGCCTATATCAGATGATTGAATGAATTGGACAGCTTGATAGACTTTGCTGTCAGGAATAGTCAAAAACAATCCGTCTGGAGTGCAATGTATTGTTGCTTGTAATTTACAAAGCAAATCTCTGCCCATTAGATTAATAGGACTTCCATCTGAAATAATGAAGGAGTGTTGGACATGTGATCCTTCGATTGAAATATCAGTTCTCTCTGAAACGGGCTCGGACATAGGAATGCCAGAAACTCCCATTGTTGTGACAAAATTATTGGTTGCTTCACACACTTTTTCCTTCGTGCGCACTGCTGATAATGTTGCTCCGCTGTCAATCAAAAATGTCTACCGCTTTACCACTGAAATCAACGGGCATAATCGGATCTTCACGCGGGTTATTGGAAAGGCGAATTGTTCCTGCTTGAATGGGGAAATGCTGTGGATCTGACCCTATTTCTTCATGATGGCACCCCTATCTTCTGTTAAATTGACTTTGCTGACCGTTTTGCCCCTGCCTGTCGTATTGACTGTTAAGGGGGGGGGGAGGCAGTAATGCAGGGTGTTGGCGAGGGGGCTGGGGGAGAGCAGGCAAAGGTTGTGCGTCCTGCTGTGGTCCCCAGCGTCGTCCGCATTGTCGGCGTCAACTTTCTGGGATTTTTATTCTGCTGCTGTCTGCCCTTGTCTTGGTAACTTTGTGATGTCCCCTGATTGTGATACTGCTGTGTGCGGTGTTGTCCCTGAAACTGCTGGGAGTTATCCACACTCTGATAAGCCTGTGTATTTTGAGGCAACTTTTGCGCAATTCTGGGGTTCAGAAATATCTGATTTCTGTGCAACGCGCGCATTATTGCGAGTTAATTTCCATGTTTTAGTTTGCCAATCTGGGGTAGCCATCGTATACGCCTGAGCTGTTTCAGGGATTAAATTATGCAACAAAGTCTGAATGGCAAACAAATCATTGCCCTCTCTTTTAATGCCCGCATTATTGTCCCACACTATCATGAAACGCTGGAGAAATTCTGGGACTGTTTCTGTTGGGTTCTGTACGCAAGCCGTCACCAGCGAAAAATCTGTGTGAGTGTTGGCGCATGCTTTGATTGCAATAGCAGTCTGAGTCTAAATTCAGCAATTCATATAACATTCCCATACCACGCATTAACCACTTTCTTTAGTTCAAAAATGGTAATAGTCGCGGAAATAATGCCGTATGTTCCTCTCTCTGCATGCTGCTCTCCACAGGGGGCGGAGAATCGGCACCTCAGCAGAAATGCTTTAGGCAATTTATCCTCTGAAAACTCCTAAATTCGGCGATTCGTTTAAATACAAATCTGCGACATTGCTTCTAATTCAGAAAATCCACTTTACTGGTGCTCCTTTTCAAAGTTTCTCCGAATATTTGCTCTGTGTAATTGCCTGGTGGTTTAATTCCAAGAATCACACACAGAGGAAATCGATGAAATTCGATATTCCGAGGTTATTTATTAGCCCCAAATATTCTCATAGTTTTCACATGGGCCGTGCTTGCTCGTAGACACCTGTCCCAGCAACAATCACGGGGAAATTGGCCAGGACAACGTCCTCTTGACACCGATTCCCGAGGTTATGATTAGCACGGAATATTAATATTTCCTTCACACTAGGGTCCGGGCCGACCTCACATGGAGGGGCAGAGTGTTCCAGAGCCTAGGGCCCGCTGCTGCGAAGGCTCGGTGCCCTCTGGTTTTGAGCCTGGTCTTGGGCACTATCAGCAGCAGCTGGTCAGCAGACCTTAAAGCTCTGGCTGGGGTGTAGCGCTGGAGGAGTTCAGCTACATAGGAGGAGCCAGCCCATTTAGGGCATTAAAAACAAATAAAAGGAGTTTAAAATCTATTCTGAACCGAATTGGAAGCCATTGAGGTGAGGCCAGAATTGGGGTGATGTGGTCACGCTTTTTGTGGCCAGTCAGAAGACGTGCAGCTGCGTTCTGCACCAGCTGCAGGCGTTTAATTGAGGCCTGGTCCATACCCACGTACAGAGCGTTGCAGTAGTCCAACCTCGAGGTAACAAAGGCGTTAATAACCCTTTCCTGGTCTTTAAAAGATAAAAACGACTTGGTCTTGGCCACTAGTCGTATTTATAAAAAAAAGCAGGTTTTGACTACGCTGCTGACCTGCTTATCGAATTTAAACGCGCTATTGAAGGTCACTCCAAGGTTCGTGACCAACACATCCTCACTCCCAGGTCGGCCTATGTTGACGTTATGTCAAGTCCCCTGCCGGCTTTTTCCAACGCAAGGGGGGGGGCCTTAGCGTCCATTTTCAACGCCAGGGGGGGGGCCTTAGCGTCCATTTTCAACGCCAGGGGGGGGCCTTAGCGTCCATTTTCAACGCAAGGGGGGGGCCCTTAGCGTCCATATTCAGCTTTCCGGGATGTCCATGTGCTTCTATGGACGCTCATGTAAGCACGGCATTCGTTTGTGTCAACTGCCCTTAAAGGCAATGAAGACACTACACTACCCAGAATCCCCAGCTATCGTTTGGACTACACCATGTGCTCTGTTTGGCAAACCCCGTGATCGTCCTCAAGCTCTGTGATTGGAGAGTGTGCTCCGAGGGTTACCGAGCCTCGAACAGCACTTGAAATGGGATGGAACCACGGCAGACTGTTCAAAACTGGATTTGAACGGGTCCACCGCGTCCCCCCCCTCCCCCACCCCGTCCCCAGAACTACACATGCTGGCTATTCTGTTTCGCAACATGTTCTCTATGGCACGTCTCTACTGGGAGTTGTAGTTTTAAAAGACGTGTTCGTATTTCCCATAATAAGAAGTTGCCAGTATTAAACTGTTTACATCCCTGGAGGTTTAGGGGACAGGAAACACTCACATTTAAAACATATAATTAATAAATGGGTGAAAATTGCTTGTGCCCATAATGGGCAGCATTAATATATATACACACATGCCAGCTAAGGTCAGAAGAGCTTTATTTAACAGCTGGACTTATGTTTGTGACCCCTCCTGTTGTTAATTGATAACATTACATTACATTAATTGATAAGCCTGAAACATGCACTTGTCAAGGTTCAGAGGCACATTTTGCAAATATGGCAGTAGCCATCGATCAGCTTAAGATAAGATATACTTTATTGATCCCAAGTTGGAACATTTGCGTTACATCATAGTATACATACAACATAGTTAACATTGCTGGAGGTATGCACACATATTGATAGATGTCTTGTAATGCACTATTGAGGAACCTGCGACCCAAGTTTTTCATTCAGTGCAGAACTACACCACAGTTGTGTAGGCCTATATGATATGTCAATAAACCTTAGAACATCTTGAAATCTTGAACGGGATGTGCAAAATAGTCATTACATACAGTCTTTAATTAACTATTAGTAGAGAATAACGAGTAATGAATATACTTTATAGGGATTCTATTAATATCTAATAATAAAAATAATGAAATTCAATAACATGCTTTAACCACCAGGTGTCTCTTTATATCAGGTGTGCACCTTTATGGTGTAAATGCAGCCTATCTACCAATTGGATCAAATATAAAAGTGAGCCGAATTAGTGTTGATACTGCAAGGAGACGTAATGTGTGAAAAGAAATGTAAGATGTTGTTTAATGGCTGATATATTTATGATCCACGTCACGTTTTCAGTTCCTCATCTTTGTCTTCTCATCAGGGCTATAAATACAGAACTGCGGCAGATATGTAATATTTAATGCAGCCGAACCGTGTATTACAATGCCGTTATGTGATGACTTTCAAAGAGAAAAGCAAGAGCACTCGGAATAAGGTATTATTTTATTTTTTAAAAATATTTTCGGTCTGTTTCCGGTATTTGTTAATGACGATGTGCTGTGAGATGTGAGACTGGAATTGCACAGGGGAAAATAACGTATCTTTAGATGTGGATTTTGTTAAACTAATATGTTTAGGCTGTGGACCAACACTATACATTGACGGGGAAGGGGGTAGCAATAAAGATAACACCATTAAACAGTTACACAACATAACAGAAATAATATCGATAGCAGCGTCCCTAGCAACCACCTTGGTAACAATGAAAACGTTGGACGCAATTTCCTGAAGTAATCTTCGTAATAACTAGCAAACTAAAGATCATGTACATCCACTGCACACATAATCTGAAATAACAACTCATATTTCTCGCATCAAATGACATCAAAACGCATTTTAATGGCCAAACTAACTTTAAAATAGGCATTTTACACCCAGAATAAAACGAAGTTCGGCCATGTTTTCTTTTTCTGCAGGGAGAAATCACGTGACGTCAAACAGAGCACATGGTGTAGGCCAAACGATAGCTGGGGATTCTGGGTAGTGTAGTGTCTTCATTGCCTTTAAGGGCAGTTGACACAAACGAATGCCGTGCTTACATGAGCGTCCATAGAAGCACATGGACATCCCGGAAAGCTGAACATGGACGCTAAGGGCCCCCCCCTTGCGTTGAAAATGGACGCTAAGGCCCCCCCCCCTTGCGTTGAAAATGGACGCTAAGGCCCCCCCCCTGGCGTTGAAAATGGACGCTAAGGCCCCCCCCCCTTGCGTTGGAAAAAGCCGGCAGGGGACTTGACATAACGTCAACATAGGCCGACCTGGGAGTGAGGATGTGTTGTCGTGACAGAGGGGAGGATATTATTTTTGAGGGAGCCCAGAATATCAACCTAGGAGGCTGGAGGTTGGGGTCCAAAAAAGATAACCTCAGTCTTGCTCTCATTGAGGTTGAGGAAAAAAACGGTCAAAATCACCCCCTTCTAAAACTGCCATTCCCCCTTTCCATCCCTTATGTAATTGTATCAATGAACGTGGCACTATTATTACTGCTATTTCAACATTAATTTTGCGCATTTTGAGTAAAATACTGTGGGCGAGGGAGCACGCACACACGCAATGACGCTATACTATGCGAGTGCCCTAGGGGGCGCCAGAGTGCCTGTTTGATCGATGCCAGAAGCGCAGGTAACGGTCATCACAATGGCCAAGCGACCAGGAGGACAACGCGATCTGAGGGACTTCATATTTAAAAATACTAAAAATAACATTTCAGGTAAGTCAAGAGTCAGTAATCTTAGTCATTACTCATTACTTTACTCACCAAAGGTGGAATCTATGGACATACGCAGCAATAACAACTTAGTTTGGAGTTTAGCTACGTGTTTCTCTCGTGTTAGCTAGCGGGTAAGACTCAAAACTGTTGATGAAATGATACCACCAGCGCCAGAAGAGCTGACACCCCTCCTTCAAGCAGTGAACGCTCTGGTCATCTCCACAGCTGAGTGTGAACGTGGGTTTAGTCAGATGAACATTTTAACCAACTAGAAGCTCCCTAGAGGTAAAAAGCACGTCAGCCTTGCTTTTCATCAAGTGTGTTGACCCTCCACTGAACAAGCTCAGACCAGAGGTATATGTCAAGACTTGGCTTCAAAGCCATCGCTTAGCTAACCATCCGAAAGCAAGAGCCAGAAAAATTGAGACCAAAAAGCATGATGATGAAAATCTTTGGAAACTTCTATGGGATGGGGGAGAGTGGAGTCGGCAGCCATTGACAACATTGGTCCTATTTTGTATTATCTGTATAATCTTTTAATATATTTTCATATTTTGTAAACAATTTCAATTTGCACTTAATGCCCTGTTAAAAAAAGTAACATTGGGAATGTTAACATAAAATATTTGTATTTGAACTGCAATAAAATGATGACGGATACATTTTTTTCCTGAAGTGCTTAATTGACACAATGATCTAATTAATTACGATACAAATGTAACCCTTTAGATACCAGTTTTGATTGTATACCAGTAACTGCTTTTTTGAAAAAATACACAATATACATAATAAATAATTCAATATTCTAAAAACTATTTTGACTTTATTATTAGTATAATCAGTTGAGCCATCTGCATAATAAATGAGGGACTGTTGACCTACAAGATTTGTACCAAATACTTCTATTATAACCACATTTGTGTGTCCCCTCCCCCCCTTTAAATTAAATTGTCCTCTGCATTTTACCCTAAATGTTAGTGTTGCCATGGCAGCCCGGGACCGACTCTAATTCTGAGGTGCCTTGGTCAAGAGCGATGAAAGGAGTATCTGAACATCCATAACATGCATGTTGTTTTAGGAGTATAATAATTCCACCATCCCCCCTGATTTTTATTTACAACTTGAGCACTGTATATATTGTATATTATATGTGTATTATATCATGCTAAGGTCCCGCTACTGACACGATAGCAGTCATTAAGTGCGCATATATGTAAATAAACCCATGATATCAAAATCTCACTCCAGCCAGGTACCCAAAGTTGGCAACCCTGTCCTAATGTTCATACATTTGTAACACCAAAACAATCTCACTCCAAGCTGAACTCAAAGGTTGGCAGCCCTAAAGTAAATAGAAAACGTAAACTAGCTGACTAGTAAGATAGATAGCAAACGTCAGCTAGCTTGTGAAGTAGATGGCTAATGTTAGCAAGTTAGCTTGTTTGCTAAAGCTCGCTAGCTAAATATCACAATTACACATTGGAATTGGAATTACACTGCTTATGACTATAACAACTGTTTATTGTTGCTTGTGAATGCCACTTAACCAATATGTAATGACTACGTACTTTTACAATGCTACAACCTACTTTAATTTAATATTTTGACTTTATATCTACTCCTGCTGTTCCAATTTGATTTTGCGGTGTGAGGGGAATAACATAGTTTACTCTGAACATGTTTAAATTCAGGTTTGAAGGGCTGTATTGCTGTGTGAAATGAACGGAAATAATATCAGATCTACAATATCTTTTGAAAAAACATCACATTTTATCACAAAATAAATCGTAAATAGAGGAATTTGAAGCCATTTCCAGACCCGTCGCTATGACTACAGACACTGCACTTTTGGATCTACATTGAGGGGTTTAAATAGCAGGAATCTTTACAGACGGAGCGAGGTGAGAAAAGGAGACAGGAAGTGGGACGAGAGGCTTTGTCGTCACTACATCAACACAACACAACATCAGCAGGAGAGGACTCTTTAAAGTAGAGACACTACATACTGATATACACCTGAACATCAGCAGGAGAGGACTCTTTAAAGTAGAGACACTACATACTGATATACACCTGAACATCAGCAGGAGAGGACTCTTTAAAGTAGAGACACTACATACTGATATACACCTGAACATAAGCAGGAGAGGACTCTTTAAAGTAGAGACACTACATACTGATATACACCTGAACATCAGCTGGAGAGGACTCTTTAAAGTAGAGACAGTACATCCTGATATACACCTGAACATCAGCAGGAGAGGACTCTTTAAAGTAGAGACACTACATACTGATATACACCTGAACATCAGCAGGAGAGGACTCTTTAAAGTAGAGACACTACATACTGATATACAAGTGAAAATCAGCTGGAGAGGACTCTTTAAAGTAGAGACACTACATACTGATATACACGTGATCATCAGCAGGAGAGGACTCTTTAAAGTAGAGACACATACTGATATACACCTGAATATCAGCAGGAGAGGACTCTTTAAAGTAGAGACACTACATACTGATATACACCTGAACATCAGCAGGAGAGGACTCTTTAAAGTAGAGACACTACATACTGATATACACCTGAACATCAGCAGGAGAGGACTCTTTAAAGTAGAGACACTACATACTGATATACACCTGAACATCAGCAGGAGAGGACTCTTTAAAGTAGAGACACTACATACTGATATACACCTGAACATCAGCAGGAGAGGACTCTTTAAAGTAGAGACACTACATACTGATATACACCTGAACATCAGCAGGAGAGGACTCTTTAAAGTAGAGACACATACTGATATACACCTGAACATCAGCAGGAGAGGACTCTTTAAAGTAGAGACACTACATACTGATATACACCTGAACATCAGCAGGAGAGGACTCTTTAAAGTAGAGACACTACATACTGATATACACCTGAACATCAGCAGGAGAGGACTCTTTAAAGTAGAGACACTACATACTGATATACACCTGAACATCAGCAGGAGAGGACTCTTTAAAGTAGAGTCACTACATACTGATATACACCTGAACATCAGCAGGAGAGGACTCTTTAAAGTAGAGACACTACATACTGATATACACCTGAACATCAGCAGGAGAGGACTCTTTAAAGTAGAGACACTACATACTGATATACACCTGAACATCAGCAGGAGAGGACTCTTTAAAGTAGAGACACTACATACTGATATACACCTGAACATCAGCAGGAGAGGACTCTTTAAAGTAGAGACACTACATACTGATATACACCTGAACATCAGCAGGAGAGGACTCTTTAAAGTAGAGACACTACATACTGATATACACCTGAACATAAGCAGGAGAGGACTCTTTAAAGTAGAGACACTACATACTGATATACACCTGAACATCAGCTGGAGAGGACTCTTTAAAGTAGAGACACTACATCCTGATATACACCTGAACATCAGCAGGAGAGGACTCTTTAAAGTAGAGACACTACATACTGATATACACCTGAACATCAGCAGGAGAGGACTCTTTAAAGTAGAGACACTACATACTGATATACAAGTGAAAATCAGCTGGAGAGGACTCTTTAAAGTAGAGACACTACATACTGATATACACCTGAACATCAGCAGGAGAGGACTCTTTAAAGTAGAGACACATACTGATATACACCTGAATATCAGCAGGAGAGGACTCTTTAAAGTAAATACACTACATACTGATATACACCTGAACATCAGCAGGAGAGGACTCTTTAAAGTAGAGACACTACATACTGATATACACCTGAACATCAGCAGGAGAGGACTCTTTAAAGCAGAGACACCACATACTGATATACACCTGAACATCAGCAGGAGAGGACTCTTTGAAGTAGAGACACTACATACTGATATATACCTGAACATCAGCAGGAGAGGACTCTTTAAAGTAGAGACGCTACATACTGATATACACCTGAACATCTGCAGGAGAGGACTCTTTAAAGTAGAGACGCTACATACTGATATACACCTGAACATCTGCAGGAGAGGACTCTTTAAAGTAGAGACACTACATACTGATATACACCTGAACATCTGCAGGAGAGGACTCTTTAAAGTAGAGACACTACATACTGATATACACCTGAACATCAGCAGGAGAGGACTCTTTAAAGTAGAGACACTACATACTGATATACACCTGAACATCTGCAGGAGAGGACTCTTTAAAGTAGAGACACTACATACTGATATACACCTGAACATCTGCAGGAGAGGACTCTTTAAAGTAGAGACACTACATACTGATATACACCTGAACATCTGAAAAAGCAGACTCCGATGCTCCACGAGTTGAAATGTAACCGATAGCTGTTACGGTTCTTCAACAAACGTTCTAATGAGACACACACACACACACACACACACACACACACACACACACACACACACACACTGATCGGCGCAGAGACACACGTTCACTAAGCGGAAAAACGATATAATGGGCAGGTTAATGGGCAGATAGAAGGCGGCGGCCGTAACACACTCCATCGGGGGCGTGTATGCTGGTAAGTATTTTATTTTGGTGCGTCTGTCGCCGGCCAGTATTGCTAGAAGATAAACCTTTATTAATTGACCAACAGCTTTGGTCCAGGTTGACATCCTATCAGCTCCTGCAGCGGTTCCCAACCTGTGGGTCGCGGTCCACTGGTGGCATTGCAAGTGGGCCGCCAAATAATTTCCTTTCTTTCATTTTAATGAATGAATACATTTTATTTTTACAGGCTAAAGACACGGACATAACAGGAGAAATGAAGATACAGTCAGTAGGATCCCTTCGACATTTCACAACATGGAATAGTTATAGTTCCTTTGATCCCACTCTTCCTTAGAGCTAATTACTTCCCATTTGCGTGTTGAGCCGTCCTTTTTTTTGTGGCAATAATTTTTTACAAAAGAAATTGTATTTGTAATCTACTCTTCAAACACCTTAAATGAAGATTACTCCTTGATTGACTTTAAACAAATATGTATTTTAGCCAGAAGAATAGTTGTATTTATTAACTGTGTGCGGTCTTCATCTAAAAGCCAAAATAAAAATATTAAAACATTTTCATTATTAAGATTTATTTTAATTTTAAACTCCTTTCCTTTCTCTTTCTTGATCCTCCTTAGCAACGGTCATGACAGTCCTTAGCAACGGTCATTACAGTCCTTAGCAACGGTCATTACAGTCCTTAGCAACGGTCTGTTCTACTGGATTTACAACGTGTCACATGTTGTGAATTGTTCTGAACTTTATTTAGCCTCCGTATTGTTTATGGTTGAATATGGGTGGGCCGTTAAACTATTAACTATAATAACTTTAATCTAAAACTGAACTAAAACCAATTTAACTAGCCTAACTAAAAATTAACCGAAACAAGAAAACACGTTTTAAATTAATCAAAGGAAACTTAACACACTATATAAACATCCTAAACATTTACTAAAACTATCAATTAATCTGAACTCATTGAAAATGTAGCAACTTACTATAAACTATTAATAACGTTAACCTAAAACTGAACTAAAACTAATTTAACTAGCTAACACTGAAAACTAAAACGTTGTGCCCGCTGCTCTTAAGGCGACCCAGTTCTCCGTGGATCCGATAACGCTAAGCTCCTGCGGCGCGGTGTAGGATGCTGCGGCGGTTTGGGAGGCAGGAGTTTCACGGTGGCGATGGAAGGCAGGGGGACGGTCTTTAGGATCTCTGGCAACCGCTCGGACTTGATGAGGACACAATTCGGCCGAGGTCTGTAGCCGGAGAAACCCTGGTCCTTGGCGGGGGATCTGGGCTTTTTGGAGATGGGGGGCAAGGGCGTCTGCTGGTTCATGTCACCAGACCCCGCCTTCCTGAGTTTCTCCGCCAGCCGCCTGGTCACCTCTATAGCCTTCAAGCGGTCCATCTTCAGGCTCTTCTTCTCCTCTTCCACTCTCTGGTTCTCCTCCTTCAGGTTGTCGTACTCCGCCTGGTACACCCCGAGGCTTCCCTTCAACGCCATCAGCTCTTTGTTCAGGCGCCTGTTGTCCCAGCCGAACAGCTGCATCTTCTGTATGGCGTCGTCCGGCCGGCGGGCCAACATGCGCCGCAGCTCCTCGATCACCTCGTCCTTTTGCTCCAGGAGACGTACGCTCTGAGGTTTCCCCGTGAGCAGATACAGGCGGTGCTGGGCCTTCATCACTTTCACATAGGCGTGAGGGCTCTTCTTCTTCTCCCGAGTCCACTCCCGCCGCGAAGTGTGCTCACTCGCGCCCGGCACCTGAACGCTGCACTTGAGCTTGAGCCTCTTCATCTCCAGCCACATTTGCCTCTTTTGGAGCTCGTGCTCTTTGATGGTGATTTTGTGCGCGTCCTGGCAGCTTCTCTCCTGGTTGAGTCGCAGCTGCAGCCGCACCACCATGTCCTCTCGTATCTGCAGCTCTTTCTCCAGCGTCTCCTTCTCCACTGCCATCTTAGCCAACTTCATCTCCCCCAGCATCTGGTCCCTGTCGGCAGAAACCACGCACACGTCCTGCGTCATCTTGCTTTCCGCCAAATACTGGCTGACTTTCTCCAGCCGGCTCTTCACGCAGCGCCTCTCCATCCTCAACCTGGCCAGCTTCACCCTCTGGACGTCGGTCTCGCAGGTCTGATCTTGGAGTTTCTCCTGCAGCTGCTGGATCTTTTTTTTTAGCTTGGATTGCTGCGCCTTTTCCTTGAGCTGGTTTCGCAGGAGGAGGTTTCTCTCCGCCTCCACTCCGTCAGCATGGATGATCTTCAACGTGAGCCTCTTCTCCAGGTCTAACATCAAGGCCCTCAGATCGATGATCCCTTGGCCATGGGCGTTACTGTTTTGCGTCATCTTCCTCTCTTGATCGCGGAGCTTCATCTTCAGGTCACGTATCTTCTTCACTTCGGTCTCCATGTGTTTCATGAGGTTTCGCTGCTTCAACGCCTCTTCTTCGTACATTTCTGCTGCCGTTACGAGGGTTCTGTTTGCCTCCCGCAATTTCTCCATGTCGACTTCCAGGTTTGCATACTTATTTTCCCACCCCACTTTCTTTTGCTCCCAGTGCTCTATCGTCGTGTGTAAATCATGTACCTTGGTCTTGTGTACATCGTCCAGTCGTCTGTGTTTTTTCAGCTCCTCTGACTGTCTCTCACACTCGTGTTTCGCCACCTTCAGTTTTTCCCGGTAAGGTTTCAGACTCTCGTAGCGTTGTTTGTATGTCAACGCAGACTCTTTAGATTTTTTCACCTCCTTCTCGAGGCCTGCCACTTCCTTGTCCTTCTTCCTATGCAGTTCTCGCTGCTCTTCTAATGTCTTGATGCTGAAGCATTTATAGCCGGTCAGCTCCTCCACATTATGAGACAGCTTCTCCACCAGTATATTCAGCATCCTGTTCTCCTTTTGATGGTTTCCAAACATTTCTGCTTCTTTCTCCTTCTGTTGGCGCAGAGACTTCTCCACACATAACTTGTTCTGATACTCCAGAGACTCTCGTTTGAAGGAGTACATTTTCTGCTCGGAGTCTTTCTTCTCACTCGCACTGACGAGTCTCTAGATCCCTGTGTTCAACTTTCAACTTGTCCAGTTCCTCTCTCATCTTCTCTAACGCGAACGTCTGATTTCTGACCGTGTGATTCAGCCCAGCGTTCTTCAGCTCCTCTTTCTTCAGATCCATCTCAGCTGTGACCATGGAAGAGATTTTCCTTTTCTGCTCTGCGTTCTGGTCCATCAGATGTTTCTCGTTGATCTTGGCCCTGTGTATCTCGTCCTGGAGGCCCTGCAGGACGACATTCCTGGCTTTAAGGTGGTTGGCGGGCTTCATTGTGACTTTGTGTCAGAGGGAATTATCCTGTGTTCGGTAAATCCGCCTCTGCCTGTGTATTAATTAGACAGTCTGTATATCTGAGACGTTGAGGTGAATATGAACGAGAAGATGATTGGTTGTATCCGCTGGCTGTGCACGGTGAAACTGAACCAGAACCTCACCTCACCCTGCAAATGTTTGTCTGTGATGTCATCGCATTCCGAGGCTTTGAAGATGACATCACCAAGGTTGCAGTGGCTGCAGTATATGATGTCATCACATTCTATCATGACACCACTGTCCCTTCGTCGGTGGAATGCTGGAATGCTGGAATGCTGGAATGCCACAGAATTCCAGCATTCTTCCAGCTACAGAAACCAGTCACAACATATTCAGCCTTTTCAGCACGTGATGGGAACCTTTCAACTTTTCATACTTACATATTATATATTTATTCAGATTTAAAAAAAAAGTTTTAACATGTAACTCAATGGGAGGAACCTTCAAATCCTCTTTTACCGACACCTTGCGCCAAATGCTTTAGAGACTTCATTCCGACTTTAAAATAATCTCAAGTCATTCTTCAGATTTTCTGATATTTTTTACACTTTTTGAGATATTTAACTTCGTTTGGACCGTGGTAAAGAGGCCTTCTTCAGATGTTAACATTAGTGTGTATTGCGCACCTCGTTAACCCTCTGGAGTCTAAGGGTATTTTCTCGAATTTTTGATGTGTTCTTAAATCCCCTTTTTAAATGTATTTCTTCTCACATGGCACCCCATGTGTTGAATATCAAAATGTTCAGGACAATCTCTGGTCTTGCTATATATGCAAATTACTCACCTTAGAGCACTGTTTGATGAGATAAGTAGCTCAAAAGCTTAAAATGTTACATCCGATTTTCAGAAAATCTTCAAAACTCAAATGTACTCATGTGATCGAAATGTTTTGGTGTTTTAGATTTGGTTACCAAAGTCTTAGGATCACAAAAGCAGTGACATATTTGAATTACACTGTATATAAATGTGTTATTAATGTCTAAAATGAAAAAAATGTAATTCAAATTTTAGTGAAACAGGTGTTTATCACTCTACTTTCAGCACAGCAGGGACTGAGATACATCAGGACTGAATAATGACTTTTCATATTACATACCAAGGTTCATGTGATGTGTACAAATACAAATTGAGCATTCAACCTTTTTTTTTCAACCAACAATTTATTATAAATATGTTTTTTTCAACCAACTATTTATATAAATATAAGAAACTGGAAAATCTCACTATTTACAATATTGAACATCAGAACTTTCAACCAACTATTCATTATAAATGTCAAGACAGTGTCAAGGTCTTTGTATGTCTTCCAAGACAGTGGGTCTGGCTGCTGTGTAGGTGGGGGTGACGGTGCATGGGCTGCTGTGTAGGTGGGGGTGACGGTGCATGGGCTGCTGTGTAGGTGGGGGTGACGGTGCATGGGCTGCTGTGTAGGTGGGGGTGACGGTGCATGGGCTGCTGTGTAGGTGATGGTGCATGGGCTGCTGTGTAGGTGGGGGTGACGGTGCATGGGCTGCTGTGTAGGTGGGGGTGACGGTGCATGGGCTGCTGTGTAGGTGGGGGTGACGGTGCATGGGCTGCTGTGTAGGTGGGGGTGACGGTGCATGGGCTGCTGTGTAGGTGGGGGTGATGGTGCATGGGCTGCTGTGTAGGTGGGGGTGATGGTGCATGGGCTGCTGTGTAGGTGGGGGTGACGGTGCATGGGCTGCTGTGTAGGTGGGGTTGACGGTGCATGGGCTGCTGTGTAGGTGGGGGTGACGGTGCATGGGCTGCTGTGTAGGTGGGGGTGATGGTGCATGGGCTGCTGTGTAGGTGGGGGTGACGGTGCATGGGCTGCTGTGTAGGTGGGGGTGACGGTGCATGGGCTGCTGTGTAGGTGGGGGTGACGGTGCATGGGCTGCTGTGTAGGTGGGGGTGACGGTGCATGGGCTGCTGTGTAGGTGGGGTGTACAAGTGCTATACGAGACCTCCACGAGACCTCCTTGCTGGCTGGGTTGAAGGTGATGGCTGAGGTGTATCTTGACCTGGTGGCAGCCGCAGATGGAGGTGGAGGCAGCTGTAGTGATGCTGGTCCTCTGGTCCTTGGTGGTGATGGCTCTGGTGAAGGCCCTTGAGTGTTGTGTCTCGTCAGATCTGTTAGTATTATTTCTCTGTGAGTCTATATTGTCAAGTCCGTGTCTGGCCATTTCCTGTTTTACTTTGTCATTTCTCATTTCAGGTAGTTCGATTCCTACCTTGCCTGTTTGTCCACGGACCTGATTACCTGCCCCACCCTTATTGTTTGCACCTGTGGAGTCCCTTGCTTCTGTATATATTCTGTGTGTTCCCTGTGCCAAGTGCCAGATCGTTTTGAACCTTGTGAATGGATTACCTTGTTTCGTCATCACAGTAAAACCTTCATTTGAATCATCTTTTGTCTAGAGTCGTGCATTTGGGTCCTATCAGCTTTTGTGTGCTCCAGTCGTAACATTACGATCTGGCCAACAAATGGACTCAGCCGACTCTCAAACCCTGAGGGCAGCGCTCTGCTCTCAGGCTCAACGTCTGCGGCAGCAGGAGGAAGAAATGAAGGACATAAACCAGGGAGTAATGACCCTGACTAGCAGCCAGAGTGAGTTTCGTGGCGTAGTTACAACACAAATTAATCACCTGGCTGAACAGCTCCATAATGTACTCACACGGTTGGATAGTGTGCCTGCCGCTCCTTCCAACGTGGCTGCCCCAGCCCCAGAGCCTACAGCTGTTTGTTCCATGCCGGCTTCCATGATTCGTCTTGCTCCTCCAGCGAAGTTTTCGGGCGAGTCCGGTAACTGCAGTCCATTCCTAACGCAGTGTGACCTACATTTTACCTGCCAGCCTGCTGCTTTCCCCAGTGATCTAGCCAAGGTGGCATTTGTTGTGTCCCACCTCGCGGGAAGAGCGGAAGCCCGGGGCTACGGCGGAGTGGGCACGGGAATCTCCGGTGTGTAAATCTCTCCAACTATTCACTGAGACTATAAAAGAAATCTTTGACCGAACCACACCGGGGAGAGAAGCTGCCAGAGCCCTGACACAGATCTCCCAGCAGAATCCGAGTGTGTCTGACTACGCCATTGATTTTCGTACTTTGGCCACGGACAGTGGTTGGAATGAAGACGCACTGTACGATATGTTTCTCAGTGGACTCAGTGACTCTGTGCGGGATCTTCTTGTTCCTCTTGATCTTCCGCCGGATTTGGACAGTATGATCGCCTTGGCTATACGCACAGACACTCGGCTGCAAGAGCGACGGAGGGAGAAAGCCAGGAAAGCGCCACCTCCTGCACGATCTCCACTACGACCCGGATTTCGGACCCACAATTCCTCTACTACCGTGAAACCTGCTTCGGGGAACACAGAAGAGGAACCCATGCAGCTCGGAAGGGCCAGGCTGTCTCCAGAGGAAAAGCAGCGGCGCCTCCGGGAGCGTTTATGTTTCGACTGTGGGAAGCAGGGACACTTCCTGGGAGCCTGCCCGTTAAAAGACGGGGCTTACCAGTAAGACGGAGGGTGCTGGTGAGCCGACTGACAACCGCAGATTTCCCTTCACGATCCATGACCCAGGTTGAGGTTAGTAATAATGAGCACAGCATAGCTTTGAAAGTACTTGTAGATTCAGGGGCTGACGCTAATCTTATGGACTGGGGGTTAGCTAAACGTTTGAAAATTGCCTCCGTGCCATTGACTCAGACACTTGAAGCTAGCGCTCTGGACGGTACTCTCATGTGCAAAGTGACTCATAGAACCATGCCTCTTAAAATAACCATTGATCATGAACACTCAGAGTATATGACTTTTCATCTGTGTAATTCTGGGCTATCCCTGGTTGTGCAAACATAACCCTCACATTGATTGGCGGACTGGTAAGGTTTTGGGGTGGGGAAGCGAATGCTCTCATTCGTGTTTCAGGGGCAAGACTGCTGAAATTGTCAGAGAGCCCATTTTAGACAATGATAGGGAACATGAAGATAATCAAGACTCAGACTTCCCTCACCTTTCGAACGTACCCAGCTGCTACCGAGATCTCAAGGAGGTGTTCAATAAAACTAAAGCGACATCCCTTCCTCCTCATCGCACCTATGACTGCGCCATCGATCTCCTGCCTGGGTCCCCCTTGCCCAAGGGAAGACTGTACTCTCTCTCAGCTCCAGAGAGAGAGTCTATGAGAGAGTACATAGACGGCTCTCTCAAAACGGGTCTTATCCGTCCCTCGTCATCTCCCGCCGGAGCTGGTTTTTTCTTCGTTGAGAAGAAAGATGGATCCCTAAGACCTTGCATCGACTACAGCCCCCTAAACGACATAACCATCAAGAACAGGTACCCCCTCCCGCTTATCACCTCAGCGTTTGAACTGTTGAAAGGAGCTAGAGTTTTTTCAAAACTTGACCTGCGTAACGCTTACCACTTGGTGAGGATACGGGAGGGGGACGAGTGGAAGACTGGTTTCAACACTCCAAGCGGACATTATGAGTATCTGGTAATGCCTTTTGGTCTAACAAATGCACCTGCCGTTTTTCAGGCTCTCATAAATGATGTGTTGAGGGAATTTTTGAATCATTTTGTTTTTGTCTATCTTGATGATATCCTGATTTTTTTCCCGTGATGAAGGTTCACACGTTTCGCATGTTCGTCAGGTATTAAGAAAGTTGTTGGACAATCAACTTTATGTTAAGGCTGAAAAATGTGAGTTCCACGTCAGTTCCACTTCATTTCTGGGTTTGATCCTGGGTCCTGACCAGATAATGATGGATCCTGCTAAAGTGAGCGCTGTGGCTGAATGGCCCACACCCTCTTCCAGGAAAAAAGTCCAACAATTCCTTGGATTTGCTAACTTCTACAGAAAGTTTGTTAGGAATTTTAGTTCTATTGCCGCTCCTATGCATGTACTCACCTCTCCTTCTGTTCAGTTTGTGTGGACCCCACAGGCAGACCAGGCCTTCCAGAAGTTAAACAAAGTTTTCACTACAGCTCCAATACTTACCATCCCGGATTCCCAACGGCAGTTCACGGTGGAGGTGGATGCCTCCAACGAGGGCATCGGGGCGGTCCTCTCACAGAGGGCAGAGAAAGACAGTAAGCTCCATCCATGTGCCTACCTTTCCCGTAAGTTGCCTGCGGCTGAACGGAACTATGATGTAGGCAATAGAGAGTTATTAGCCGTGAAGGTAGCACTGGATGAGTGGAGGCACTGGCTAGAAGGGGCAAAACAGCCATTTATTGTGTGGACAGACCACAAAAATGTGGAGTACATACGCAAGGCTAAGAGGTTAAACTCCAGACAGGCACGTTGGACCTTATTTTTCAATAGGTTTAACTTCACGCTCTCCTACCGTCCTGGCTCACAGAACGCCAAACCAGACGCGTTATCCAGGCTTTTTGACCCAGAGGCTCTTTCCAAGGAGACAGAGTCCATTTTACCGCCCACTCAGGTGATAGGAGGGGTGACATGGCCAATTGAGGCTAAGGTAAATCAAGCTTTAGAGGGAAAACCGTACCCAGTGGTGGCCCCCCTAACCGTCTCTTTGTTCCCCCATCTGTCCGCTCTGATGTGATTCACTGGGCTCACACATCTGTGTTAACATGTCATCCAGGTATCAGACGAACTATGTACATGATCAAGCAAAGGTTTTGGTGGCCTAAAATGGAGAAGGAGGTTACTGAGTATGTGGCAGCCTGCACTACCTGTGCTCGGAATAAGACCTCTACCCAGTCTCCTATGGGTCTACTGCAACCTTTGTCCATTCCAAGCCGCCCATGGTCTGACATCTCGCTGGATTTTGTCACTGGACTGCCGCCCTCTGCAGGTAACACCACAATTTGCACTGTTGTTGACAGATTCACCAAAATGACTCACTTTATCCCCATGCCCAAATCTCCCTCTGCTAAAGAGACAGCAGAAGCGCTCTTATCTCATGTTTTCAGGCTGCATGGATTTCCTCGAGATGTGGTGTCAGACCGTGGGCCGCAGTTCGTTTCCCAGTTTTGGAAGGAGTTCTGCAGCCTGATAGGAGCCACTCCCAGCCTCACATCTGGTTACCACCCACAGGCTAATGGTCAATCAGAGAGGATCAACCAGGAACTGGAGACGTGTTTACGGTGTCTGGTGTCCCAGAATCCCACAACTTGGAGCAAGCAGCTGATATGGGTGGAGTATGCCCACAACACCCAACCTACATCTGCCACGGGTCTCTCCCCTTTTCACTGTGCCTATGGTTACCAACCTCCTCTGTTTCCAGAAGTAGAGAAGGAAGTGACTGTACCGTCAGCACATGCCCTGGTGAGGCGGTGTCACAGAGTCTGGGCAGGAGCTCGCCAGGTTCTCCTGAAGAGTGCTGCTCGCATGAAAAAGACAGCAGATCGACATCGTCGTCCGGCACCTGCCTACAAACCCGGGCAGAAGGTTTGGCTATCTACAAGAGATCTGCCCCTGTGTGTGGCCTCCAGGAAGCTGGCTCCGAGGTTTGTGGGTCCGTTTCCCATAACGAAAGTTGTTAACCCGGTGGCTGTGCGCCTGCCCAGGTCCTCGAGAGTCCATCCGACCTTTCATGTTGCCAAAGTCAAACCAGTTCGGGAGAGTCGTTTGGTTCCTCCATCCAAGCCTCCTCCTCCTCCCCCCCCGGATGTTAGACGGCGGTCTGATATATGACGTCAAGAAACTGCTAGCAGTCAGGAAGAGAGGACGCGGCCGACAGTTCCTTGTAGACTGGAAAGGATACGGTCCAGAACATCGGTCGTGGGTACCAGCAAGTTTTGTTGTGGATCAGAAACTGATAAAGGACTTTTTCAGACTTAATCCACAGGACTCTGGGCCGTCCGGAGTCGGCCGTAGAGGAGGGGGTACTGTTGTGTCTCGTCAGATCCGTTAGTATTATTTCTCTGTGAGTCTATATTGTCAAGTCCGTGTCTGCCATTTCCTGTTTTACTTTGTCATTTCCCTTCTCATTTCAGGTAGTTCGATTCCTACCTTGCCTGTTTGTCCACGGACCTGATTACCTGCCCCACCCTTATTGTTTGCACCTGTGGAGTCCCTTGCTTCTGTATATATTCTGTGTGTTCCCTGTGCCAAGTGCCAGATCGTTTTGAACCTTGTGAATGGATTACCTTGTTTCGTCATCACAGTAAAACCTTTTTTTGAATCATCTTTTGTCTAGAGTCGTGCATTTGGGTCCTATCAGCTTTTGTGTGCTCCAGTCGTAACATTGAGCCACAGTAGATCTCAGAGGTATGGACTCGAGTCACATGACATGGACTCGAGTCAGAATCGAGTCATCAATTTGATGACTTGAGACTCGACTTGACAAAATCACAAAACACTTGCGACTCGACTTGGACTTGAACACCAATGACTCGAGACTTGACTTGGACTCGAGCCTTCTGACTTGAGGTGACTTGATCATTTAAATCAGAGGTCTGTCTCCAACACGCCGATCGCGAGCTGCCGCTAGAAGAGCAGACTCCCGTCGGGGAGAGCAGAATCTTCAGCCGCTACTCTTGCTGAGAATCCTTGCAGGCAGGGGCGGGACTTTATTTAGCTGGGCCACCAAGCGGCCAATCATATGCGAGGACACACTAGGATCATACCATTATGTGAAAGAAGCAGCATCTGGCTGCATTTCAATGACACTGGAGAAAGCTGAGGGCAGGATTTGTAAAATGAAAATAACCTTTTTTGGTTACCTTTATTTTGGTAACCATTTACTGTCAGAGGTGGGAGAAGTTCAGATCTTGTACTTGAGTACAAAAGCAGTGTAGTGTAGGAATACTCGGTTACAATAAAAAGTCCTGCATTCAAAATGTTACAAGTAAAAGTAGAAACGTATTAGCATCGAAATATAGTTAAAGTACCACCTGCAGAGGGGTCTAGATGCAGGTGTTCTCTCCTCATAGAGACGCCTCGCTGCACATTATCATAAAGATAGATAGTGGGTCCCTTATAGCATGTTGTACAGAGTGGAAATAAACATTCTGGTTACCTCAACATCATACAACAACATAAACTTAAACTCCTTCTGAATCAAACCGTCACGGTAGCCTTAACTTACTGATCCCTCTTAAAATAGAAAAACACATGTTACTTTACCAGCAGAGAGAAAATTGATTATTAATGTGACTAATAAAGAGCGGTTTGATTATTAAGTATTATTCTGTTGAGCGATGTCATTACATTTGGTGAAAAACACATAATGACTTGTTTATGACTCGTTTTGTCAAAGTTTAGGACTTGGACTTGACTTGAACTTGCCCAACCTGACTTGAGACTCGACTCGGACTTGAGCGCAAAGACTTGAGACTTGACTCGGACTTGAGCGCAAAGACTTGAGACTCGACTCGGACTTGAGCGCAAAGACTTGAGACTCGACTCGGACTTGAGCGCAAAGACTTGAGACTCGACTCGGACTTGAGCGCAAAGACTTGAGACTCGACTCGGACTTGAGCGCAAAGACTTGAGACTTGACTCGGACTTGAGCGCAAAGACTTGAGACTCGACTCGGACTTGAGCGCAAAGACTTGAGACTTGACTCGGACTTGAGCGCAAAGACTTGAGACTCGACTCGGACTTGAGCGCAAAGACTTGAGACTCGACTCGGACTTGAGCGCAAAGACTTGAGACTTGACTCGGACTTGAGCGCAAAGACTTGAGACTCGACTCGGACTTGAGCGCAAAGACTTGAGACTCGACTCGGACTTGAGCGCAAAGACTTGAGACTTGACTCGGACTTGAGCGCAAAGACTTGAGACTTGACTCGGACTTGCAAAACAATGACTTGGTCCCACCTCTGGTAGATCTTAACCTGGGGGCCGGCACAGATGGATGTTGTGGCTGCTGGATAAACGCCGCCTGTGGGCCACTCGGCCCAGACAGCTGTGAAACATCTCTGTAAAACAAATACAAATGTAGGACAATAATTACAACTAATTTCATTGAAATAAAGTTCAAGTAAAATGTTGCTCAAGCACAAATAACAATGCACACATAAAAAGAAAGTTTGGGAGGTTGGAAAAGGAGTCTCTCTCTCGATCTCACACACACACACACACACACACACTACATCTGATTACAAAGTCTCATCTGTACAGGACGGTATGATGAAATAATCGAAAACATGTCACTGTAAATGTCTCCGTTGTGGGACGAATAAATGATTAATTTAATCTACACATGTAATCTCATGTTTACACACCAACATAACGTTAACACAGAGTAAACGTTTGCTAATGGAGTCTATTTTGTCCCAAGAAAAAGTTCATGACTATCGATACAAAATATATATCAATAAACCTATTGTTCATTTTCGCGGTATTCCCCACACATTGCCAGTACACTATCACTGTAATATTTACACTTACCCATGTCCAAATGGATCCTTGTTGTTGTCTTTGTGTTCTTCTTCTTCAGAAGAGTCGAAGACTTCAGGTTCTGAACATCTGAGGCTCTATCTTCACAGCTGCTAGCGAAAAAAATCTCGAGTGAAGTCGGCAACCTTTTTTAGCCTCTCTCTCTCTCCCTCTCTCTCTCTCCTGACAGCCCCTCAGTTTCTCATGCAGCTCCTGCAGCTCGCTAAACAGTGGGCGGGGCTTCAGGTGATTATGCAGAGCTGCGTGCTCTCTCTCTCTCTCTCCTCTCTCTCTCTCTCTCTCTCCCTCTCTCTCTCTCTCTCTCTCTCCACACTGACGTAAACTGATGGGAGACACGTGGTTTATGTTTGTTTTACTTGGTGGGTAGGTCCTTAGTGATTTCTCGATGTCCATTGGTCATTTCAGACCATGATGGCTGCCGGCCGAGATTTCCTTGACGGACACACGAATCCACCAATCCCACACAGTGTAAAGTCAAGCTGCTTTGAGCGGCCATATCGGCTGCTGTGCCCTGCTTACAGTCTCACAGGAGATACTGCTGGAAAGCTACCCTTCCAGCGATTCCGCGGATTTCGGAATCATGTTTCTACTCCTTATAATCGAAAATATATGATTAATTACGTAAAATTATGCGCACCTGGACGCACCGGCGCGTCCACAGACTCCAGAGGGTTAACGGCCCGTCCACACAGCGGCGTGCGTTGACGCTTGCCGGCGGGCGTGTCTGAAACTCGACCAACAACCAATCACATGAATCTCCCGCCCCTGACACACAAGCAGCGGTTTGATTGGCTAGAGCTTGTACTGGCATATGATTCGATTGGCTGACGACCCAATCTCCATTCAGAAAACAAGCATTTTAAAAGGTGTCTCGCCTGCCGTCTGTCTGCAGACTTGTCAAAGCATTAATTCATGGTTTTTACTAACCGGCTCACACAGGTGTTTGATAAGCTGTCACCATGGTAACCTTCGATCTCTGGGCTCACACAGGTGTTTGATAACGCTGTCACCATGGTAACCTTTGATCTCTGGGCTTACACACACAGGTGTTTGATAACGTCGTCACCTCGAACACAAACAAAACAGACTGGAGTCTCATTCTATTATTTTCTGTCCGATGGAGACTTCATACTGACTTCATCATGCTCCACATATTTTATACATTAGTGGTGCCGTATGGTTTTAGTGAATATGTGTACCTTGATTTAAAGTGTTACCAGTGTGTGTGTGTGTGTTGATCATTAATGCAGGTGTGAGGCTGTCTGCAGAGCCCTTTCTCGCTATCATTGGCAACAAACATTACATTACATTACATTGCATTACATTCAACAGGGAGAAGAGGAGGGGACCAAGAACAGAGCCCTGAGGGACCCCTGTAGTTAATTGACAAGGGTCGGACTCAGACCCTCTCCAAGTTACCCTGTAGGTGCGGTCTTTGAGGTATGAGGTGAGGAGGGAAAGTGCAGAGCCTGATACTCCAAGTTATTGGAGAGTGCGAAGGAGGATCTGACCAAACCATGTGTTTCTGTCTCTGAGCAGCTGTGCACGGCGGGTTGTTATATTATTATTTTCTGGCTGCTGTACCGTTTCCCTACTGGTTCTCCTCAGCATCCATTTCTCATGCTTAACTTTCACCAAACACACACAGAGATCCACACCTCAGGAACACTGCATCCTGCTCTGAAAATGCAGAAAAAGCTGAATATGTTATTAGCTGAATGGAAGCTGCTTTTAGCTACAGAGACCAAGTAAGTGTGTTGCTGAACTTAGCGGAGAAATGCAGCACAGTGAAATGATTCGAATCAAATTGTTACAGCTCAGATGCATCGCAATGACTTTGTTGAAAACTTGAAAGTGAAATGTTAAACTGGAATAGTAGGAAAAATAGTGAAAGATATTTAAAAGAAAAGGTTTAAAAAAGGTATAAACAACATGTATAGCCTCAATGTCCTGAAATAGCTGAATAAGTTAAAGGGATAGTGGAAATCCGCGAATTTTGGGTTTAACTTATGTATTTTTATTAAAAATAAGCATAATAAACCATTTTTTTAAATTTCATGCGCCTAGTTTCATTTTATTTTCAATTTTACGCTCTCTCAATGAAACAAAATACTTCGGGAATCTTCGGGTGATGCCGTGAACTAACTCCATCACCTCGGGCTCGAACAAATAAGGACGTACTGGTCCATCGTCTGGCTCAATATTCTCACGATCGTCACTTACTGAACCGGATTCAGATTCAGTTCCTAAAACTACATTTTTGCAGGAGAGCCGAGAGGATGTTTCTGACTCGCAATCATCACTGGATACCTCGTACAATCCTTCTTCTTTGTCTGGTATATTTGCCCTTCCACGTTCATTCATTCTGCATTCTGCACGCCGTGGTTTGTTATCGTTTCATCTTCCTGAGTTTTCCTCACTTCTGGTTTGGCTGAATCGATCATTTTGTTTCTAAAAAAGTTCGGGGAAGCTGCAATAAAGTGCTTCTAACATGCGTAAGGCAATTATTATATTTTTTTAATCAGGTGTGATTGTTTTGGTACGTAATTATGCTTGTATATAAGTTAAAACGAAACTATTTGGGGTTCAATTTCCACTATCCCTTTAATAGTTGAATGGTTTATAGCTGAAAGTATGAAGGAGTTAGATATTAAATGTAGTGAATGAATGTGTATTAAGAAGAGTAGTGTCATGTCTTGTTGCATAAGAATAGATCATATTTGTTAGGGGTTATTATGAGAGAATGCCTTATTAGGCCCATATTGACCATATTAAGATATGGCCAGAACTTTAGACGTCTGCTTCCTGTTCAAACAAGCCAGCCATGAGAAGTAGTTCATCGATCAGTATAATTAAAATGTTCAGGATCAGAAGTCACTCATTGTAAAATGTCATGTGTCATGTCATGCGGAGGGAAGAGATTTGTAGCTTTTTCAAAATATGAACATCCCATAGCTGACTACAACTACTCAAAATCTTAGCAAGTATATTTCAATCAGGCAGGGGCGGATCTAGACAAATATTCATGGGGTGGCAAGAGGGTGGCAGGAGATTTTGAGGGGTGGCATCCCCTGACAGAAGTATATGCTGATTTAAATCGCAATCATATCAATCAATTAGGGGTGTAACGGTACACGTACCCTACTGAAATTATTCGGTACGGGCCCTTCGGTTCGGTACACGTGTGTTCCGAACGAATATAGCGTTAAAGTAAAAAATTGAGAACATGAACAACTTTCTGGAAGTAATCTATATCATTTAATTTCATTGGATGAGAGGCATACTATGAGAGCTGGTCACAGGAATGCGTTCAAATGTAGTCAGTAATTTGAGGAACTGTCGAAATGGCGAACGCAGATAAAGTTGAGCTCGAAAATCCTCCAGCATCATTGAAGTCTCCGGTTTGGGAACATTTTGGTTTCGCAGTAACGTACAAGGATGACGGACAAAGACAGGTGGACCGAACCAAAGCTGTTTGTCGGCATTGTTCAACTAACATTGGTTACGCGGCTGGCAATACATCAAACTTGCACTCATTTGAAAAGGCATCACCGAATGTGAATATCACCGGTACCAAAAGAAAAAAGACTGAAGTGCAAACCCAACACCCGCTAGCATTTGAGCCTCCACCGCTCGCAGAGAGTTCAGACCGAGCCAAAGCTATTACAAACGCCAAGTATCCTTATGTTGCCATGGTAGCAAAGCACTATCTGGCTGTATCTGCTGCCTCTGTCCCTAGAGAGGGTGTTCTCCACAGCAGGAGACTTTGCTAGTGCCAGCAGATCTGAACTTTCAGCAAGCAATGTGGACAAGTTCATCTTTCTTTAAACAAACATGAAAATACAATGACAAGCAAGTCCTGATGTCAAGCTGGCTGCTTAGGTGCTAGTACAGTTCAAATACAGATTATTTCAGTTCATCGAAATGCTGCACCTTAATGTTTATTTTACTATATTTTGTATTTATTTGAATACATTATTCACAGTTTAATAATAATTAAAAAAATTTTTTAATGTTTTGTGATAATTTTTCCTGCTGTACCGAAAACGTACCGAACCGAACTGTGACCTAAAAACGAGGTACGTACCGAACCGAAATGTTAACTTGGAAAGCCACAATATTAATATTTTAAATCAATCACATAGGTGATATTATTGTGGCACATCAGTAAAGCCTTACATATAAGGTGGCAGACGTAATTTAATGAATTTTAACTGAACAATAACTGAATGAGTTTGTCTCACTCTTAGACCAGCAGGGGAACAAATCTATGCAGACTGCTGCAATGAGTACATTAATTAACTGTCTCATCGATGTTTGTCTGAATGAATGATACTATTAACAATCATATTATTCCTATCAGCTGTCAATCACTGTTAATAAATAATAATAATAATAATAATAATATATTTAATTTGTTAGCGTTTTTACAGGTGCTCAAAGACGCTTTACAGATATAGTGAAGAACTGTTATGATTAACATATTCATTTATTATTGAATACACTATATTTGTTGGAGGAGTTAATGATGAATGTTCATCAAGATGCTTGCTCACCCTCCTTCAAATTTGAAAAACAAGTAATTATATAATTATTGATATACAGTTACAACCTGGACTTTACATCAGAAAGAACAAACATTAAAGAAGTGACTAACTGCATCAGTTAGTGTTAAAAAACATGTATTCAGCTAAAGCATCGCTGCAGTTATTATCCAGTGGAAGGCCCTTACCTGCTGCCTAGTTACATCAAAGTGGTTACTTTGTTTGGCTGGGCAGTGAAGTTTTACACACCGTCTTATTTTACTTTCTCAGGACTTAAAACTGTTTTTTGGGGGCAGACCCCCACAAAGAAAAAAATATATACACGCATACAAGATCATCATCTTAATAGTTTGTTATTCTCATCGAGTCATCCGTGAGCAGAGCATCAAGTTGACGTCTATTACAGCTGAATGCAGCGATTACTATTTTGTTCAGCAAAACGCCTCACAAACTTATTAAGATCAACAGCTGTAGTGCGTTTTGATTCAATGCTGACTGCAGCCACACTGACAGGCTCTTCTCTGTCAGTGTTGACCGCAACTACCTCATTCCTTCAGTGCTTGGGTTCGAACGAAAGGCTTCTCGTTTTGCGCCGTTCCCCCGTTCAAGTGAATTGCCACCAATCATATTTCCACTCTCGCGCCAGGACCGGGGGAGCGGTTACATGACGTGCATCTTGTGGTGCATTCACTTGCACTCGGACATTAGAGACTTTCTCTCATAAATGTCCGATGAGCCACAACTTTTCTTTCAAAACAAAGATGCCAACTGGGGTGGCAGCCGGGGTGGCAAGGCTATTGTTTAGGGTGGCAGTTGCCACCCCATGCCACCCCGGTAGATCCGCCCCTGCAATCAGGAGAGACGGTTTTAGAATACATCATTATGGTTATAATGTAATGTAATGTAATGGAGTTTTGGCGATTAGGCCCCGTTGTGCAGGAGTATCATTCGGGAGGGGAGAACCGATCCGATGAAACCCCCCGGGGTCTAGACCCTGGTGGTGGTCAATGGATGGTTGGGTTAGACTGAAGGGGAGGGGCTTAGCTTGACCCCGGTGGTGGTGGTGAACATAGATATATATAAACACTAGATGGCTCATGGGAGATTTTCCAGGGAGAGGCAGAACTGCTCTTTCTTTTCAACACAACTTAAGTTACACATGATTTCTTCCAAGTGGTTTGGCTTGCTAAAAACATCTTGCATTATGATACAGGAATTTGCTGCTTTGTGTTTCCAGAAGTACCTGACTATGCCGGACTTTTGTGCAGCCTACGGATGCTCCAATCGCCGCTGTCTGCAAACAAGAACCCGTGGGATCACCACATATGTTTATGTTTGCTCAGTCTAATAAACCCATAACATGGTTGTGAAAGAATACCAAAGCTGAGGCTGGACGATGATTGATTGTTGGCGTGCCATGTGTCACCGTGTGTCTTATTGGTTTTGTGTTATACTGCATTTTATTGTGTGCAGCTGGTCCTTATCTCCAAGACACATTTAAAACAAATAACCTTGAAGCCCCATCTCTCCCCACCTGCTCCTGCTTCCTACATCCCCTCCACACCACACCAAGTTGTTCTTCTTAATAATAATAATACATTTATTTTGGGGGGCCGCCTTTCATAACACCCAAGGACACATAGGATAGTTTATGTTTAAATTGTTCCCTATATTGCATAGGGGCAATATAGGGAACAATTTAAACAGTGGATTTTGTGATATATCAGCCGGGGTGAGACAAGACAAAACACAAATGGACTACAGAAGGACACATGGTACAGTTTATATTATTCTTGGTCTTTTTTCAAGAACATATTTCAAACGTTCTGGATTTGTTTACAAATCTAGAAACTAAATACAAAACTAGGATGATATGAAGATCTCATGTCAAAAATAATTGTGATAAATTAGACAGAACTGGCCTGTCTGTGAGCACATTTTATGTTGGTTTGGTTCTTCTGATAAAAGGTGTGAATATCTAAATAATATACCAACATATGCTATTGTCATTAGTTGTGTCCCTGTTCTTCAAGCTAAGGCATTACTCTTGGCTTACAGAGTGGTAAAATGAGACCGATTTTTATATATAAAATATAAATGTATTTTAATTTTAGAATTAATTTTAAATATTAACAATATAATAAAATAAATGGAAATATATACACCGGCAAATATTTCATATAAATACCGTGTGTGTGTGTATAGCTATTGATTTATCTGATGTTATTTTCATATGAAAGTCCATGATTATAAGTATGCAGTATCATAACTACATCTTTGATGTTTATAAAAAACCAAACCGTTTGAAAATTGGTTGAAAATTGAGCAAGCTATGGTTATTTAAATAGTAAACCATAATGTTATGAATGAGAGAACTCCCTGTAGCAAGATGGCGGCCAAGTGGCAGCGTCGGTCTCCATTGGCCAGCAGCGCGGATGAGTCATCTAGTGTTTATATATATCTATGGTGGTGAATGGATAGTTGGGTTCGGTCTGAAGGGGAGGGGCTTAGCTTGACCCTGGTGGTGGTGAATGGATAGCTGGGGTCGGTCTAAAGGGGAGGGGCTTAGCTTGACCCTGGTGGTGGTGAATGGATAGCTGGGGTCGGTCTGAAGGGGAGGGGCTTAGCTTGACCCTGGTGGTGGTGAATGGATAGTTGGGGTCGGTCTGAAGGGGAGGGGCTTAGCTTGACCCTGGTGGTGGTGAATGGATAGCTGGGGTCGGTCTGAAGGGGAGGGGCTTAGCTTGACCCTGGTGGTGGTGAATGGATAGTTGGGGTCGGTCTGAAGGGGAGGGGCTTAGCTTGACCCTGGTGGTGGTGAATGGATGGTTGGGTTGGTCTGAAGGGGAGGGGCTTAGCTTGACCCTGGTGGAACAGGAGGTGAAAAGGGGGGGAGGAGGGTTGCATCGAGTCACCTGAAATGATAGCTGTCAGAGGTGGGAGAGCAGATTTAAAAGGGTTAGCGGAGCGCTATGATAGACTCGTGAGAATGGAGCGAAGTGATTGGTTAAGCTGGGGAGTGATCACTTATTGAGAGGAGAGAGAGTAAAATGGAAATAGTAAATGAATGAGTAAAGACGGTCTTCCTGGTTGAACTTCATGTTTCTTATATCTAGTCAGATATGTCTCTACTCCTGATATAAGACATAATAACTTCAGAAGTAACACTGCAGTGATTTATCATTATATTTTTTGGGAAATGGCAAGAGGGGTGAAGTGGGACTCCCTATATCTTTCTTTCTTTGTTTTTTCTCTATATCGTTTACGTAATTTGTATCTGTGTATTTTTTGTTGAGGAAAACTAGAAAACAACACATGTTTTTACTTTCAATATAATTCGCCTACATTGTGCTCTTAATTCCGACATCATTTGACTTAATTAAGGTTTGTATTGCTTTATTTTTTGTGGAGTACTTATAGTTTTTGTATTATAATAGTACTTCTTCCACCTGATAAAACCCTCAGCTTTCTGCACGTGTTTATTCGCTGGCTTCTGTCGCCATCTAGTGGACAACAGGCGAACAACACGTGTACTACAAGGCTCCTGATTGGCTTAAATTGCGATGTGCTGCTGTCTGATTGGCTGGTGACATTTCAACCGTCTAAAATCCGTCTTCCGTGTAGAAACAAACACATCTTAATGTTCTGTAATAATTACAGCCTAAATACATAATGTAAATAAGATAGTGTTCGTTATTAAAATACGTGTGTTGATTTATGTATTATTTTAGAATACATAAAGGGTGAATACATTCTCTCTGTTTAGGAAGTGAGGCCAAAAGACTTCAGTCCTCCGGAGGATAATAGAGGACGGACCGAGTCAGTTTGTGAGAGTTTTTACCCGAGGCTGTTTTGGACAACATGGGACACTTTGGAGTATTTGTGAGAGCAGCTGCGGTTCTCCTGGTGTTCCAGCTGCGCGAGGTTCTGTGTGATATAACGGACGGGAACACGGAACATCTGAAGAGAGAACATTCATTAATTAAGCCTTACCAAGGTAACCCTGTTAGCCTGTTAGCATGTTAGCTCCTCTGGGCTGCTGTCAGTAAGAAACAAACATGAAGTAATGAAGGTATTGCACATTCAGAATACTTTAGTGCCCGTTAAATGTACCTGTAACTCAGAACCACAGTACCGTTGGCTGTATGCGGCCCTCAAAGGGGCCACAGATAGCTTAACATAGATACACATGTAGTTACACTGTTTACGAAATACACATCTTAACCAGAGGTGGGAGAAGTACTGAGATACCAGGTCGTGTACTTGAGTCAAAGTAGAAGTACTCAGATCTTGTAGTGAAAGTAGAAGTACTCAGATCTTGTAGTAAAAGTAGAAGTACCAGATCGTGTACTTGAGTAAAAGTAGAAGTACTCAGATCTTGTAGTAAAAGTAGAAGTACCAGATCTTGTAGTAAAAGTAGAAGTACTCAGATATTGTACTTGAGTAAAAGTAGAAGTACCAGATCTTGTAGTAAAAGTAGAAGTACCAGATCGTGTTCTTGAGTAAAAGTAGAAGTACTCAGATCTTGTAGTGAAAGTAGAAGTACCAGATCTTGTACTTGAGTAAAAGTAGAAGTACTCAGATCTTGTACTTGAGTAAAAGTAGAAGTACTCAGACCTTGTACTTGAGTGAAAGTAGAAGTACTCAGATCGTATACTTGAGTAAAAGTAGAAGTACTCAGACCTTGTACTTGAGTAAAAGTAGAAGTACTCAGATCTTGTAGTAAAAGTAGAAGTACCAGATCTTGTAGTAAAAGTAGAAGTACTCACATATTGTACTTGAGTAAAAGTAGAAGTACCAGATCTTGTAGTAAAAGTAGAAGTACCAGATCTTGTAGTAAAAGTAGAAGTACTCAGATCTTGTAATTGAGTAAAAGTAGAAGTACTCAGACCTTGTACTTGAGTGAAAGTAGAGTACTCAGATCTTGTACTTGAGTAAAAGTACCAATCTTGTAGTAAAAGTAGAAGTACCAGATCGTGTACTTGAGTAAAAGTAGAAGTACTCAGATCTTGTACTTGAGTAAAAGTAGAAGTACCAGATCGTGTTCTTGAGTAAAAGTAGAAGTACTCAGATCTTGTAGTGAAAGTAGAAGTACCAGATCTTGTACTTGAGTAAAAGTAGAAGTACTCAGATCTTGTACTTGAGTAAAAGTAGAAGTACCAGATCGTGTACTTGAGTAAAAGTAGAAGTACTCAGATCTTGTACTTGAGTGAAAGTAGAAGTACTCAGATCGTGTACTTGAGTAAAAGTAGAAGTACTCAGATCGTGTTCTTGAGTAAAAGTAGAAGTACTCAGATCGTGTCTTGAGTAAAAGTAGAAGTACTCAGATCTTGTAGTGAAAGTAGAAGTACCAGATCTTGTACTTGAGTAAAAGTAGAAGTACTCAGACCTTGTACTTGAGTGAAAGTAGAAGTACTCAGATCGTATACTTGAGTAAAAGTAGAAGTACTCAGACCGGACGGGAACACGGAACATCTGAAGAGAGAACATTCATTAATTAAGCCTTACCAAGGTAACCCTGTTAGCCTGTTAGCATGTTAGCTCCTCTGGGCTGCTGTCAGTAAGAAACAAACATGAAGTAATGAAGGTATTGCACATTCAGAATACTTTAGTGCCCGTTAAATGTACCTGTAACTCAGAACCACAGTACCGTTTGGCTGTATGCGGCCCTCAAAGGGGCCACAGATAGCTTAACATAGATACACATGTAGTTACACTGTTTACGAAATACACATCTTAACCAGAGGTGGGAGAAGTACTGAGATACCAGGTCGTGTACTTGAGTCAAAGTAGAAGTACTCAGATCTTGTAGTGAAAGTAGAAGTACTCAGATCTTGTAGTAAAAGTAGAAGTACCAGATCGTGTACTTGAGTAAAAGTAGAAGTACTCAGATCTTGTAGTAAAAGTAGAAGTACCAGATCTTGTAGTAAAAGTAGAAGTACTCAGATATTGTACTTGAGTAAAAGTAGAAGTACCAGATCTTGTAGTAAAAGTAGAAGTACCAGATCGTGTTCTTGAGTAAAAGTAGAAGTACTCAGATCTTGTAGTGAAAGTAGAAGTACCAGATCTTGTACTTGAGTAAAAGTAGAAGTACTCAGATCTTGTACTTGAGTAAAAGTAGAAGTACTCAGACCTTGTACTTGAGTGAAAGTAGAAGTACTCAGATCGTATACTTGAGTAAAAGTAGAAGTACTCAGACCTTGTACTTGAGTAAAAGTAGAAGTACTCAGATCTTGTAGTAAAAGTAGAAGTACCAGATCTTGTAGTAAAAGTAGAAGTACTCACATATTGTACTTGAGTAAAAGTAGAAGTACCAGATCTTGTAGTAAAAGTAGAAGTACCAGATCTTGTAGTAAAAGTAGAAGTACTCAGATCTTGTAATTGAGTAAAAGTAGAAGTACTCAGACCTTGTACTTGAGTGAAAGTAGATGTACTCAGATCTTGTACTTGAGTAAAAGTACCATATCTTGTAGTAAAAGTAGAAGTACCAGATCGTGTACTTGAGTAAAAGTAGAAGTACTCAGATCGTGTACTTGAGTAAAAGTAGAAGTACCAGATCGTGTTCTTGAGTAAAAGTAGAAGTACTCAGATCTTGTAGTGAAAGTAGAAGTACCAGATCTTGTACTTGAGTAAAAGTAGAAGTACTCAGATCTTGTACTTGAGTAAAAGTAGAAGTACCAGATCGTGTACTTGAGTAAAAGTAGAAGTACTCAGACCTTGTACTTGAGTGAAAGTAGAAGTACTCAGATCGTGTACTTGAGTAAAAGTAGAAGTACTCAGATCGTGTTCTTGAGTAAAAGTAGAAGTACTCAGATCGTGTTCTTGAGTAAAAGTAGAAGTACTCAGATCTTGTAGTGAAAGTAGAAGTACCAGATCTTGTACTTGAGTAAAAGTAGAAGTACTCAGACCTTGTACTTGAGTGAAAGTAGAAGTACTCAGATCGTATACTTGAGTAAAAGTAGAAGTACTCAGACCGGACGGGAACACGGAACATCTGAAGAGAGAACATTCATTAATTAAGCCTTACCAAGGTAACCCTGTTAGCCTGTTAGCATGTTAGCTCCTCTGGGCTGCTGTCAGTAAGAAACAAACATGAAGTAATGAAGGTATTGCACATTCAGAATACTTTAGTGCCCGTTAAATGTACCTGTAACTCAGAACCACAGTACCGTTGGCTGTATGCGGCCCTCAAAGGGGCCACAGATAGCTTAACATAGATACACATGTAGTTACACTGTTTACGAAATACACATCTTAACCAGAGGTGGGAGAAGTACTGAGATACCAGGTCGTGTACTTGAGTCAAAGTAGAAGTACTCAGATCTTGTAGTGAAAGTAGAAGTACTCAGATCTTGTAGTAAAAGTAGAAGTACCAGATCTTGTAGTAAAAGTAGAAGTACTCAGATATTGTACTTGAGTAAAAGTAGAAGTACCAGATCTTGTAGTAAAAGTAGAAGTACCAGATCGTGTTCTTGAGTAAAAGTAGAAGTACTCAGATCTTGTAGTGAAAGTAGAAGTACCAGATCTTGTACTTGAGTAAAAGTAGAAGTACTCAGATCTTGTACTTGAGTAAAAGTAGAAGTACCAGATCGTGTTCTTGAGTAAAAGTAGAAGTACTCAGACCTTGTATTGTGAAAGTAGAAGTACCAGATCTTGTACTTGAGTAAAAGTAGAAGTACTCAGACCTTGTACTTGAGTAAAAGTAGAAGTACTCAGATCTTGTAGTAAAAGTAGAAGTACCAGATCTTGTAGTAAAAGTAGAAGTACTCACATATTGTACTTGAGTAAAAGTAGAAGTACCAGATCTTGTAGTAAAAGTAGAAGTACCAGATCGTGTTCTTGAGTAAAAGTAGAAGTACTCAGATCTTGTAGTGAAAGTAGAAGTACCAGATCTTGTACTTGAGTAAAAGTAGAAGTACTCAGATCTTGTACTTGAGTAAAAGTAGAAGTACTCAGATCTTGTAGTAAAAGTAGAAGTACCAGATCTTGTAGTAAAAGTAGAAGTACTCAGATCTTGTACTTGAGTAAAAGTAGAAGTACCAGATCTTGTAGTAAAAGTAGAAGTACCAGATCGTGTACTTGAGTAAAAGTAGAAGTACTCAGATCTTGTAATTGAGTAAAAGTAGAAGTACTCAGACCTTGTACTTGAGTGAAAGTAGAAGTACTCAGATCTTGTACTTGAGTAAAAGTAGAAGTACTCAGATCTTGTACTTGAGTAAAAGTAGAAGTACCAGATCTTGTACTTGAGTAAAAGTAGAAGTACTCAGATCGTGTACTTGAGTAAAAGTAGAAGTACCAGATCGTGTTCTTGAGTAAAAGTAGAAGTACTCAGATCTTGTAGTGAAAAGTAGAAGTACCAGATCTTGTCTGAGTAAAAGTAGAAGTACTCAGATCGTGTACTTGAGTAAAAGTAGAAGTACCAGATCGTGTTCTTGAGTAAAAGTAGAAGTACTCAGATCTTGTAGTGAAAGTAGAAGTACCAGATCTTGTACTTGAGTAAAAGTAGAAGTACCAGATCGTGTACTTGAGTAAAAGTAGAAGTACCAGATCGTGTTCTTGAGTAAAAGTAGAAGTACTCAGATCTTGTAGTGAAAGTAGAAGTACCAGATCTTGTACTTGAGTAAAAGTAGAAGTACTCAGATCTTGTACTTGAGTAAAAGTAGAAGTACTCAGATATTGTAGTAAAAGTAGAAGTACCAGATCTTCTAGTAAAAGTAGAAGTACCAGATCTTGTAGTAAAAGTAGAAGTACTCAGATATTGTACTTGAGTAAAAGTAGAAGTACCAGATCTTGTAGTAAAAGTAGAAGTACTCAGATCTTGTACTTGAGTAAAAGTAGAAGTACCAGATATTGTAGTAAAAGTAGAAGTACTCAGACCTTGTACTTGAGTGAAAGTAGAAGTACTCAGATCGTATACTTGAGTAAAAGTAGAAGTACTCAGACCGTACGGGAACACGGAACATCTGAAGAGAGAACATTCATTAATTAAGCCTTACCAAGGTAACCCTGTTAGCCTGTTAGCATGTTAGCTCCTCTGGGCTGCTGTCAGTAAGAAACAAACATGAAGTAATGAAGGTATTGCACATTCAGAATACTTTAGTGCCCGTTAAATGTACCTGTACTCAGAACCACAGTACCTTTGGCTGTATGCGGCCCTCAAAAGTGGGCCACAGATAGCTTAACATAGATACACATGTAGTTACACTGTTTACGAAATACACATCTTAACCAGAGGTGGGAGAAGTACTGAGATACCAGGTCGTGTACTTGAGTCAAAAGTAGAAGTACTCAGATCTTGTAGTGAAAGTAGAAGTACTCAGATCTTGTAGTGAAAGTAGAAGTACTCAGATCTTGTAGTAAAAGTAGAAGTACCAGATCGTGTACTTGAGTAAAAGTAGAAGTACTCAGATCTTGTAGTAAAAGTAGAAGTACCAGATCTTGTAGTAAAAGTAGAAGTACTCAGACCTTGTACTTGAGTGAAAGTAGAAGTACTCATAGCTTGTACTTGAGTAAAAGTAGAAGTACTCAGATCTTGTAGTAAAAGTAGAAGTACCAGATCGTGTACTTGAGTAAAAGTAGAAGTACTCAGATCTTGTAGTGAAAGTAGAAGTACTCAGATCTTGTAGTAAAAGTAGAAGTACCAGATCGTGTACTTGAGTAAAAGTAGAAGTACTCAGATCTTGTAGTAAAAGTAGAAGTACCAGATCTTGTAGTAAAAGTAGAAGTACTCAGACTTGTACTTGAGTAAAAGTAGAAGTACTCAGATCTTGTACTTGAGTAAAAGTAGAAGTACTCAGATCTTGTAGTAAAAGTAGAAGTACCAGATCGTGTACTTGAGTAAAAGTAGAAGTACTCAGATCTTGTAGTAAAAGTAGAAGTACTCAGATCTTGTACTTGAGTAAAAGTAGAAGTACTCAGATCTTGTACTTGAGTAAAAGTAGAAGTACCAGATCTTGTAGTAAAAGTAGAAGTACTCAGATCTTGTACTTGAGTAAAAGTAGAAGTACCAGATCTTGTAGTAAAAGTAGAAGTACCAGATCTTGTACTTGAGTAAAAGTAGAAGTACTCAGATCTTGTACTGAGTAAAAGTAGAAGTACCAGATCTTGTAGTAAAAGTAGAAGTACTCAGATCTTGTACTTGAGTAAAAGTAGAAGTACCAGATCTTGTACTTGAGTAAAAGTAGAAGTACTCAGATCTTGTAGTAGAAAGTAGAAGTACTCAGATCTTCTAGTAAAAGTAGAAGTACCAGATCTTGTAGTAAAAGTAGAAGTACTCAGATCTTGTACTTGAGTAAAAGTAGAAGTACCAGATCTTGTAGTAAAAGTAGAAGTACTCAGATATTGTACTTGAGTAAAAGTAGAAGTACTCAGATCTTGTAGTAAAAGTAGAAGTACTCAGACCTTGTACTTGAGTAAAAGTAGAAGTACTCAGATCTTGTACTTGAGTAAAAGTAGAAGTACCAGATCTTGTAGTAAAAGTAGAAGTACTCAGATCTTGTACTTGAGTAAAAGTAGAAGTACCAGATCTTGTAGTAAAAGTAGAAGTACCAGATCGTGTACTTGAGTAAAAGTAGAAGTACCAGATCTTGTAGTAAAAGTAGAAGTACTCAGATCTTGTACTTGAGTAGAAGTACCAGATCTTGTAGTAAAAGTAGAAGTACTCAGATCTTGTAATTGAGTAAAAGTAGAAGTACTCAGATCGTGTACTTGAGTAAAAGTAGAAGTACTCAGATCGTGTACTTGAGTAAAAGTAGAAGTACTCAGATCTTGTACTTGAGTAAAAGTAGAAGTACTCAGATCGTGTACTTGAGTAAAAGTAGAAGTACTCAGATCTTGTACTTGAGTAAAAGTAGAAGTACTCAGATCTTGTACTTGAGTAAAAGTAGAAGTACCAGAGTGTAGGAATACTCTGTTTCAGTAAAAGTATTCAAAATGTCCCTCAAGTGAAAGTAGAAAGTATTCTCATCTAAATATAGTAAAGACAGTGAAAGTAGTCGTTGTGCAGATTGGTCCATTTCAGAATAATATATATGATGTGTTTTATAATGATTGATCATGAAAGTGTTCTCAAAGCTGGTGAAGGAGCAGCTAGTCTGAAGTACTTTGTAGACTGCAGGGTAGCTGGTGGAGGAGCAGCTAGTCTGAAGTACTTTGTAGACTGCAGGGTAGCTGGTGGAGGTGCAGCTAGTCTGAAGTACTTTGTAGACTGCAGGGTAGCTGGTGAAGGTGCAGCTAGTCTGAAGTACTTTGTAGACTGCAGGGTAGCTGGTGAAGGTGCAGCTAGTCTGAAGTACTTTGTAGACTGCAGGGTAGCTGGTGGAGGTGCAGCTAGTCTGAAGTACTTTGTAGACTGCAGGGTAGCTGGTGAAGGTGCAGCTAGTCTGAAGTACTTTGTAGACTGCAGGGTAGCTGGTGGAGGTGCAGCTAGTCTGAAGTACTTTGTAGACTGCAGGGTAGCTGGTGAGGTGCAGCTAGTCTGAAGTACTTTGTAGACTGCAGGGTAGCTGGTGGAGGTGCAGCTAGTCTGAAGTACTTTGTAGACTGCAGGGTAGCTGGTGAAGGTGCAGCTAGTCTGAAGTACTTTGTAGACTGCAGGGTAGCTGGTGAAGGTGCAGCTAGTCTGAAGTACTTTGTAGACTGCAGGGTAGCTGGTGGAGGTGCAGCTAGTCTGAAGTACTTTGTAGACTGCAGGGTAGCTGGTGGAGGTGCAGCTAGTCTGAAGTACTTTGTAGACTGCAGGGTAGCTGGTGGAGGTGCAGCTAGTCTGAAGTACTTTGTAGACTGCAGGGTAGCTGGTGAAGGTGCAGCTAGTCTGAAGTACTTTGTAGACTGCAGGGTAGCTGGTGGAGGTGCAGCTAGTCTGAAGTACTTTGTAGACTGCAGGGTAGCTGGTGGAGGTGCAGCTAGTCTGAAGTACTTTGTAGACTGCAGGGTAGCTGGTGGAGGTGCAGCTAGTCTGAAGTACTTTGTAGACTGCAGGGTAGCTGGTGGAGGTGCAGCTAGTCTGAAGTACTTTGTAGACTGCAGGGTAGCTGGTGGAGGTGCAGCTAGTCTGAAGTACTTTGTAGACTGCAGGGTAGCTGGTGAAGGTGCAGCTAGTCTGAAGTACTTTGTAGACTGCAGGGTAGCTGGTGGAGGTGCAGCTAGTCTGAAGTACTTTGTAGACTGCAGGGTAGCTGGTGGAGGAGCAGCTAGTCTGAAGTACAACAGAATGCAGTTGAACAAAGTTCAAAGAGAGCTTCAGAGGGACGTCCTCTTCGTTGGACTCTTCAAATACTTTACCCGTCTGCTATCAAACTGCTTTAAACACGCCGCACTAAACTACGCTCCGTCTTGCTCTGCACCTGGATGCGTCGTCTTCCGTTGTAATTTGTGTGTTTCTATATTTCAAAAGCTATTTCTTGCCTCTGTGTGTTTGCTGTAATAATTCAAACGTCCCCCTGAATGTAACACATCTCAGACAGGGGGGGTCAAACTCAATTTCATCGCGGGCCACCTCAGCATTATGGTTGCACTCAAAGGGCCGGTGGTAACTATATAAATATATATGAAATAATATATTACATTGTCGCCTCTGAATGATTATTATCGGATTGGGTAATAATTAACTCCGTCTGAAAGCAGAAGTCCAGGGCAAATCATTGCACATGTCACAAAACGAGATGCATTGTGGGACATGTAGTTTATGGGCATATTATATTATAAACTTATTATATTATTTGCGAGCTCTTGCGGGCCACGTAAAATGAAGTCGCGGGCCGGATTTGGCCCCCTTGAGTTTGAGACCCCTGCTGTAGGGAAAGCGAGGGGAGAAGAGATGGATGGAGAAGAAGGCTAACGTCTAACAGGCTGGTCGGCTAAAGTTCCAGCTGTCGGAATGTCACAAAACGAGATGCATTGTGGGACATGTAGTTTATGGGCAACATGCCTCAGTAAAGTGGCATGTAATCGTATAATAAACGTATTATATTCTTTGCGAGCTCTTGCGGGGCCGCGTGAAATGAAGCCGCGGGCCGGATTTGGCCCCCGGGCCTTGAGTTTGACACCCCTGGGGCTCTTGAAAAGCGACAGTAGAGATAGATTAGCTGCAAGGCTGTCTTTGCTTTAGAGCAGGGGGGTCAAACTCGAGGCCCGGGGGCCAAATCCGGCCCGCGACTTAATTTCATGCGGCCCCGCAAGAGCTTGCAAAGAATATAATATGTTACAACCGGCCCTTTGAGTGCAGCCATAATGCTGATGTGGCCCGCGAGCTGCGACCGTTAGAGCGGCAGGTGACCGTTAGAGCGGCAGGTGACCGTTAGAGCGGCAGGTGACCGTTAGAGCGGCAGGTGACCGTTAGAGCGGCAGGTGTCCGTTAGAGCGGCAGGTGTCCGTTAGAGCGGCAAGTGACCGTTAGAGCGGCAGGTGACCGTTAGAGCGGCAGGTGACCGTTAGAGCGGCAGGTGACCGTTAGAGCGGCAGGTGACCGTTAGAGCGGCAGGTGTCCGTTAGAGCGGCAGGTGACCGTTAGAGCGGCAGGTGTCCGTTAGAGCGGCAGGTGACCGTTAGAGCGGCAGGTGACCGTTAGAGCGGCAGGTGTCCGTTAGAGCGGCAGGTGTCCGTTAGAGCGGCAGGTGTCAGTGCCGTTAGAGCGGCAGGTGTCCGTTAGAGCGGCAG
>CM070498.1:3651801-3696801 GCA_036324585.1 Champsocephalus esox
TGATGCTCTTCTGGGTCATCTCACATCCTGTCATGCTCACAGCTAGTTTATACCTTTTGTTAGCATGCTACTCTCATGCTGGACGAGGACACTCAGCGTTCCGTCTCCATCCTGTCGGTGTGTGTGTGTCTCGCCTCACGTCTCGTCTCTGCTCCACCTCCAGGCCCCGTGTTTGGAAACCAAGATCAGTTTATTGGCCTGGCTGTTGTTGTGGATACCTTCCGCAATGACCTCCATGGGATGGATGTAAGTGTGTGTGTGTGTGTGTGTGTGTGTGTGTGTGTAACCTGCTTGTCTCTTTGCAGGCCCTGTGTTTTCCAACCATGCTCAGTTCCACGGGCTGGCTGTGTTTGTAGATACTTACTCTAACGATGATGCCACAGATGTGAGTGTGTGCTGCAGCTCTCCGCCGGCATGCTTCATCCACTCTGAATGGGCATGTTGTTGGCATGGTAACATCGTCACACACAGAAGGACACTCGGAGAAGCTAATATTGATCAATATCTGATGGTAGTCTTGCAGGGATCCAACCAAACGTCTCTCAGAGGGGCGTGGGGAGGGGCTCCTTACTTTCATCTAGCAACAGACAGAGAATCAGCACTTTGGAAACAGGGCTGAAACAGAGGGGATTATGGGTAATGCAGCAATGATCTGTCTGGTGTTTCAGCCAATCAGAGACAGGCTCTGGATAAATCTGAGACCTGGGATATACTGATGAGAAACAGGATGATAGGGGAGCTTTAATAATATGCACATACATCGTGTGTGTGTGTGTGTGTGTGTGTGATGTTGATAGCTGCTCTCCTGTGTGTGTGACATGTTGATAGCTGCTCTCCTGTGTGTGCAGCGCTCCTTCCCCTTCATCTCTGCGATGGTGAGCAACGGCTCGGTGAACTACGACCACGGGAAAGACGGCCGCGCCTCGGAGCTGGGGGGCTGCTCGGCCGAGATCAGAAACAAAGACCACGACACGTACCTCGCCATCAGATACTCCAAGGGGAGGCTCACCGTATGTACACACGCACACGCACACACACACACTGATCGGCGCAGAGACACACGTTCACTAAGCGGAAAAACCGATATCCTGTCACAGAGATCTGCTATTTTAAAGTAAACAGATATCGACCCTAAATAAAGTCTGTATTAAGAACGAGAGATGTTTTAACATATGGCGCTTAAACAAATGACAACTAGTGGCACTTATGTCTGACTAGTTAGCACGCAAGCCTTACTAGTGACGCCAGGAGCGGCGCTAGCACCAAAGTCCCAACTTGTAAGCGTTTTGAAGAACTCGTGGCCCTCTGAGCGAATATCTAACGAGTTAACTCAAAGGGCCAACGAGTGCAGGCCGCTGCCGGGTGCTATCAAGGATATGGAATAAGTACTCAAATGGCTTGCCATAGTACGTCGTGTGTGTGTTAGCGTAGTGTGTGAGTTAGCGTAGTGTGTGAGTTAGCGTAGTGTGTGAGTTAGCGTCGTGTGTGAGTTAGCGTCGTGTGTGAGTTAGCGTCGTGTGTGAGTTAGCGTAGTGTGTGAGTTAGGGTAGTGTGTGTGTTAGCGTAGTGTGTGTACGACTTGGTGTGTGTGTGTTAGCGTAGTGTGTGAGTTAGCGTAGTGTGTGTGTTAGCGTAGTGTGTGTTAGCGTAGTGTGTGAGTTAGCGTAGTGTGTGTGTGTGTGTTAGCGTAGTGTGTGAGTTAGGGTAGTGTGTGAGTTAGCGTAGTGTGTGAGTTAGGGTAGTGTGTGAGTTAGCGTAGTGTGTGAGTTAGGGTAGTGTGTGTGTGTGTGTTAGCGTAGTGTGTGTACGACTTGGTGTGTGTGTTAGCATAGTGTGTGAGTTAGCATAGTGTGTGTGTTAGCGTAGTGTGAGTTAGCGTCGTGTGAGTTAGCGTAGTGTGTGAGTTAGCGTAGTGTGTGTGTTAGCGTAGTGTGTGTACGACTTGGTGTGTGTGTTAGCGTAGTGTGAGTTAGCGTAGTGTGTGTGTGTGTGTTAGCGTAGTGTGTGTGTTAGCGTAGTGTGTGAGTTGGCGTAGTGTGTGTTAGCGTAGTGTGTGAGTTAGCGTAGTGTGTGTGTGTGTGTGTGTTAGGGTAGTGTGTGAGTTAGCGTAGTGTGTGAGTTAGCGTAGTGTGTGAGTTAGGGTAGTGTGTGTGTTAGCGTAGTGTGTGTACGACTTGGTGTGTGTGTTAGCATAGTATGTGAGTTAGCATAGTGTGTGAGTTAGCATAGTGTGTGTGTTAGCGTAGTGTGAGTTAGCGTAGTGTGTGAGTTAGCGTAGTGTGGGTTAGCGTAGTGTGGGTTAGAGTAGTGTGTGAGTTAGGGTAGTGTGTGAGTTAGCCTAGTGTGTGTGTTAGCGTAGTGTGTGAGTTAGCATAGTGTGTGTACGACTTGGTGTGTGTGTGTTAGCGTAGTGTGTGAGTTAGCGTAGTGTGTGTACGACTTGGTGTGTGTGTTAGCGTAGTGTGTGAGTTAGCATAGTGTGTGAGTTAGCGTAGTGTGTGAGTTAGCATAGTGTGTGAGTTAGCATAGTGTGTGAGTTAGCATAGTGTGTGAGTTAGCGCAGTGTGTGTGTGTTAGCGCAGTGTGTGTGTTAGCGCAGTGTGTGTGTTAGCGTAGTGTGTGAGTTAGCGTAGTGTGTGAGTTAGCGTAGTGTGTGAGTTAGCATAGTGTGTGAGTTAGCGTAGTATGTGAGTTAGCATAGTGTGTGTGTTAGCGTAGTGTGTGTACGACTTGGTGTGTGAGTTAGCGTAGTGTGTGAGTTAGCGTAGTGTGTGAGTTAGCGTAGTGTGTGAGTGTTGGCGTAGTGTGTGAGTTAGCGTAGTGTGTGTACGACTTGGTGTGTGTTAGCGTAGTGTGTGAGTTAGCGCAGTGTGTGTTAGCGTAGTGTGTGATTTAGCGCAGTGTGTGAGTTAGCGCAGTGTGTGAGTTAGCGTAGTGTGTGAGTTAGCATAGTGTGTGAGTTAGCGCAGTGTGTGAGTTAGCGTAGTGTGTGTACGACTTGGTCTGTGAGTTAGTGTGTGTGTTAGCGTAGTGTGTGAGTTAGCGTAGTGTGTAAGTTAGCGTAGTGTGTGAGTTAGCGTAGTGTGTGTACGACTTGGTGTGTGAGTTAGCATAGTGTGTTAGTGTAGTGTGTGTGTTAGCGTAGTGTGTGTGTGTTAGCGTAGTGTGTGTGAGTTAGCGTAGTGTGTGAGTTAGCGTAGTGTGTGAGTTAGCGTAGTGTGTGTTAGCGTAGTGTGTGAGTTAGCGTAGTGTGTGTGTGTACGACTTGGTGTGTGTTTTAGCGTAGTGTGTGTGTTAGCGTAGTGTGTGTGTTAGCGTAGTGTGTGTGTGTTAGCGTAGTGTGTGAGTTAGCATTGTGTGTGAGTTAGCGCAGTGTGTGTGTTAGCGTAGTGTGTGATTAGCATAGTGTGTGAGTTAGCGTAGTGTGTGTGTTAGCGTAGTGTGTGTACGACTTGGTGTGTGAGTTAGCGTAGTGTGTGTGTGTTAGCGTAGTGTGTGTGTGTTAGCGTAGTGTGTGAGTTAGCGTAGTGTGTGTGAGTTAGCGTAGTGTGTGAGTTAGCATTGTGTGTGAGTTAGCGCAGTGTGTGTGTTAGCGTAGTGTGTGAATTAGCATAGTGTGTGAGTTAGCGTAGTGTGTGTGTTAGCGTAGTGTGTGTACGACTTGGTGTGAGTTAGCGTGGTGTGTGAGTTAGCGTAGTGTGTGAGTTAGCGTAGTGTGTGAGTTAGCGTAGTGTGTGTGTTAGCGTAGTGTGTGAGTTAGCGTAGTGTGTGTACGACTTGGTGTGTGTGTTAGCGTAGTGTGTGAGTTAGCGTAGTGTGTGTACGACTTGGTGTGTGTGTGTTAGCGTAGTGTGTGAGTTAGCGCAGTGTGTGTGTTAGCGTAGTGTGTGAGTTAGCGTAGTGTGTGAGTTAGCGTAGTGTGTGAGTTAGCGTAGTGTGTGAGTTAGCGCAGTGTGTGAGTTAGCGTAGTGTGTGTGTTAGCGTAGTGTGTGTACGACTTTCGTGTGTGAGTTAGCGTAGTGTGTGAGTTAGCGCAGTGTGTGAGTTAGCGTAGTGTGTGTTAGCGTAGTGTGTGTACGACTTTCGTGTGTGAGTTAGCGTAGTGTGTGAGTTAGCGTAGTGTGTGAGTTAGCGTAGTGTGTGAGTTAGCGCAGTGTGTGAGTTAGCGTAGTGTGTGTGTTAGCGTAGTGTGTGTACGACTTGGTGTGTGTGAGTTAGCGTAGTGTGTGTACGACTTGGTGTGTGTGTTAGCGTAGTGTGTGAGTTAGCGTAGTGTGTGAGTTAGCGTAGTGTGTGAGTTAGCGTAGTGTGTGAGTTAGCGCAGTGTGTGAGTTAGCGTAGTGTGTGTGTTAGCGTAGTGTGTGTACGACTTGGTGTGTGAGTTAGCGTAGTGTGTGAGTTAGCGTAGTGTGTGTTAGTGTAATGTGTGTACGACTTGGTGTGTGTGTTAGCGTAGTGTGTGTTAGCGTAGTGTGTGAGTTAGCGTAGTGTGTGAGTTAGCGTAGTGTGTGTGTTAGCGTAGTGTGTGTACGACTTGGTGTGTGTGTGTGTTAGCGTAGTGTGTGAGTTAGCGTAGTGTGTGAGGTAGTGTGTGTGTGTTAGCGTAGTGTGTGTACGTGGTGTGTGTGTGTTAGCGTAGTGTGTGTACGTGGTGTGTGTTAGCGTAGTGTGTGAGTTAGCGTAGTGTTGAGTTAGAGTAGTGTGTGTGCGACTTGGTGTGTGTGTTAGCGTAGTGTGTGTACGACTTGGTGTGTGTGTTAGCGTAGTGTGTGTAGCGTAGTGTGGGTACGTGTGTGTGTGTTAGCGTAGTGTGTGTACGTGGTGTGTGTGTGTTAGCGTAGTGTGTTAGCGTAGTGTGTGAGTTAGCGTAGTGTGTGTGTGTGTGTTAGCGTAGTGTGTGTACGACTTGGTGTGTGTGTGTGTGTGTACGTGGTGTGTGTACGTAGTGTGTGTACGTAGTGTGTGTATGTAGTGTGTGTACGTAGTGTGTGTGTTAGCGTAGTGTGTGTACGTGGTGTGTGTGTTAGCGTAGTGTGTGTGTACGCGGTGTGTGTACGTAGTGTGTGTGTGTGTGTACGTGGTGTGTATTAAAAGCCAGAGCAAAGAGGTGAGTTTTTAGCAGATATTAAAAAGTTAGGGTTCCATAGACTGAGCCAGGTGAAGATGTTTAGCACCCCTTTAAAAGTATGTTGTGTGTGTGCGTGTGCGTGCGTGCGTGCAGTGGTGCCGCCAAACCCCCGACCCGTCTTGTAACACGGAGCCCGTTTCCTACACCATCAGGGCCGGTTCTAACCAATGTGCTGCCCGAGGCGGTATGATATAATGCTCGTTTATTCAAACAAACAAAAGGAACCGGCAACAGGTCCCTGGCACGGGGAGAGGGCCCAGCAAACAAACAAAAGGAACCGGCAACAGGTCCCTGGCGCTGGCACGGGGAGAGGGCCCAGAGGAGACCGAGAGCCGCTATCCGGCCGGGCTCTTTCTCGAAGGCTTCTGGCCAGGTGTAGCTCCTCAAGAGGCGCTTTCACACCGCAGGACTTGCCGTACTTTAGTGCCGGCACTACAGTACCGCGGCACTGAATCCGCCAGGGGGCTAGTGCCAATCGCATTCACACCGCAGTACTTTCCCTGAGGCACGATTACGCCGACGTCACTTCGTCTTCTTCTCTGGGTTTACTGGCAGGCCGCAAAACCACTTCACGGCGAGTACAAAAAAAAACGAGAGAAGAAGAACTACACGGGGGGGGAGGGGGTATAAAGCCCACCCGCTGTATGAGGCGTTTGTTTACTTTCCGACCTCAGACATGATGGAGTTCACTGAGCTTGTTGTCTTTGTGCTCATGTTATACTGCTTTCTGTAGAAGCTGCTGCATCCCGTCCTCAGAGTAAATTGCCAGAAGCGCCGACACTTCCTCATCATTCCACCGCTCCGGTGTTGCAGTACGTGTCGTCATAACTGCTTTAAAGTACAAAAAAACTACTCGCTCAGGTGTGGTTTTGTCACGGGGGAAAAAATGGCTGCCTAACAAAAAAAAATGCAGAGTCTAACGGGGCGTGGTTTGCAATTCGCCCAGCCAATAGAAATGGAATAGAAATTGGCACTCTTTTGTCACCAGGTTCGTACCACCTCTCTAGCAGGGACTGAAAATGGCCAAAAGAGTTCCCGGCACTGAGTAGTCCCGGCGGTGTGAACGCGACATTATTGGTACTAACGGAACCAAAGTACCAGGGAAAGTCCTGCGGTGTGAATGCGGCTAAGGCTTATGCAGCTCGTCAGGCAATGGAACCTGCAAACACACGGCACCCCACGTGCTGTGGAGGGGTCGTCACTCCAAGCAATACACAATAGAATATATAAAACATAAATGAAAAATCTCTACAAAAGACCAATACACTACAAAAACAGAAACGTATTGACATGTTGGTTATATACGCCAAAAAGGCTTCTAATGTATTCAGTATTGTATGAACATGTTTTAATTGGGGGGTGGACGTCACATCCTCTAGGGGGGTCCGGGGGTACGCCCCCCCCAGGGAAGACATTTTGAAGTAAAATGCTTCAATCTGAGCACACATTACTAGAGACCAGGGGCCTGTGCTGCGAAGCCGGTTCAACCTAACCTGGATGTGTTTGAGTTAGCCGGTTGGCCTAATCCAAAACATACGCGCTCTCGCTAAGCGGTCCTACGACGCTGGTTATCAAGTGGATCGCTCAGCCAGCCGTGTCCTATCTAGTTAGGTGCGCGTTCACATGAGAGGGGTGGTATCTGGAGCATTCGACCAATCACAGACATGGAGAAGCGCACTGACAGCGCAGCGTCATACTTCCTGAATGAAAAGTGAACTTTAATACTAGACATTTGAAGAAGTTAAACTTTAAACATCCAGGACTTAAACACTTGATCAGGATCAAAGACTCAGAGCTGCACCTGCAAGGTGAACACAGCTGGGACAGAACAAGTGTTTGAATGCGTCCATTAACAGGTTTATGATATCACTGCCCGTCTAACACACGATCTGACTTTAATTACATTTGTCTCGAGTGTTTCGTCAACTTTATGTGTTGCTTAAAATAATACTTCTGCATCCAGTCTGTGACGCTGTGAGTGCTGCACGGCCAGATACGGCTCCGCTGACTCAGATCAGGAGATATATGATACATTATGAAGTCATATGCCGCGGACTGTACTTAATGTACTCTGATCCGGTTACTTATGTTGTGGCAGATATTTAAGTAAGCTTTCTTAACGCTAATGTTATAATAGTCAGATTGCTCTGAAGATGGAGGTGATATTCTATTCATGTTCACGTTCACACAGTCGGTGATTTCCTTTCTCCTGTAATATGACTTGATCGCTTTGAACTCCGCACACTGAGCTCTGATTGGTCAGCAGGCGGGGCTTTCACTGAGTTGAGCTCTTAGCCTGCAAGCTAACCTGCTCCCGACCAGGTTAGCTGCTTAGCATCAGTTACCATGGAGATCTAGCCTGCTAAGAAGAGAACCAGCTTCGTAGGACCGGAAAGCCGGAGTTTCCCCTGAATTTAGCCGCTAAGCGAAAATCCTGCTTCGTAGTATACCCTCCAGGTCTAGGGGGTTACAACTCTAAACACCCATATGAAAAAGATCGTTTACATTTTCATATCAAATAAGTATGTGAACATAACCAATAACAAATACATGTCACTTATTTTATTTTTGTTTTCATTTATATCTTGTTTTACCGTAACATTTATTTATTCATGCATATTTTTGTATCTGAAGTTTTAGACGATATGTCTGGTTTCCTGTCCGATAGTACAACCTGTTTATCCAGATAATTATAAAGTGTGCTTTGGAAATATGTGTTTGCATACATTTCAGTTATCTCTCTCGCTCGCTCCCACGCCCGCTTTGGCTGTGAGCTGCGAGCGCCTGATAAGCCAACACCCCGTACAGCGCCCATCGTACGGGGCGAATGAAACGTGTAACCGGGGAGAAAAGGGTGTTACATTTACTTAATTATGAATGTTGTTACATCGAGGCTGAAAATTAGGATGAGCACCAACAGTCAGCAATGTTTTTTTCCCTCAGCGCCCCTCAGATCTGGCGCCCTGGGCGACCGCCTATGTCGCCTATGCCAAAAACCGGCCCTGTACAGCATGCTAACTGTGTGTCTGCATAAAGCCGAGTTATGATCGGTCACACAGAGTTTAGTGATGATCAAATAGTCCACAGGTCCTGGCTCATCGGTCCTGGATGGATATCCTCGTGGATTCATCTTCCTATTATACACACATGCATTTCCAAACATCTGGACTACCTATGTTGCAAATGTATTATCTCTTGGATTCACACACGGCATCTATTGCACGTCTGTCCGTCCTGGGAGAGGGATCCCTCCTCTGCTGCTCTCCCTGAGGTTTCTCCCATGTTCCCTTTAAACTGTGGGTTTTCTCCGGAAGTGTTTCCTTGTACGATGTGAGGGTCTAAGGACAGAGGGTCTGAGGACAGAGGGTCTGAGGACAGAGGCTCTAAGGACAGAGAGTCTAAGGACAGAGGGTCTGAGGACAGAGGGTCTGAGGACAGAGGGTCTAAGGACAGAGGCTCTAAGGACAGAGGCTCTGAGGACAGAGGGTCTGAGGACAGAGGGTCTGAGGACAGAGGGTCTAAGGACAGAGGGTCTAAGGACAGAGGGTCTAAGGACAGAGGGTGTCGTATTGTCATACTGATATTCTGTACACACTGTGAAGTCCACTGAGACAAATGTAACATTTGTGATATTGGGCTATAAATAAACATTGATTCATCGACAGTGAGATTTACTCCCATACTTGTGGCCATACTCGCGCAGCCCTACAAATGAATTGAGATTTCCACACAAATGGTCTTTAGCAAGTGTGCAGAGCAGTTTGAAGGTTGGATGATTGTAAACCTTTTTTTGTGTATATATATTAATAATTTAAGATGAATTCCAGTTTATTTGTAGAACGTTCTATTCGTATTGTGGCATCAATGTGCGTTTGATAATGGAGCGGTTGCTTTAGGGCCACAGTGTATATCCCTGAAGGTCGAATAATGACATCCTCGACCTCCGGCCCCCTCTCGCACCTCCACACAGAGCCCCCCACAACTTAACCCCTGCACACTATATACCTTTAAAGTAGATAATGATTTAGTATTTGAAACAGCTGTGACGTTCCAGTCCATGAAACTATGTGTTTATAGTTGAGTTTTGATTTCAGTGAGCATGTCGCTGGACTTCAATATAATAATCATCCGAACATATCAAAAAAAATATGAAGTTAAAACATAATTATGATGTGGCATAAAAACGTAGGAAATCAAGTCTTCTTAGCAAAAAATGTCAATCGAATAATTGCTAAACACGAGAGTAAATATAAACTCGAACACAACAAAACAAACATCGGGAATACAAAAAGTTGTCAGCTAGTAAAGTATATTTTCTTTTTAGTTAGTCCCGTGTTATATTGCATCTCTAACATCTCTCTCTTCTGCAGCTGATGATCGATGTGGAGGATAAGAACGAGTGGAGAGAGTGCATCGATATCGGAGGAGTGAGACTTCCCACCGGATATTTCTTCGGAGCGTCAGCAGCTACAGGAGATCTGTCAGGTGGGTCTGAGCGCCAGAGGCGGGAAGTAGTGGAGTACGAATACTTTGTTCCTGTACTTAAGTACATTTTTCTGCTATCAGTACTTTACTCCAATACTTATTTTTCTGACGACTTTTTACTTTGACTTATTACATGTTGAACTCAAATACCTGTACTTTCTACTTCTTACATGTTGAACTGAAATACCTGTACTTTCTACTTCTCACATGTTGAACTCAAATACCTGTACTTTCTACTTCTTACATGTTGAACTGAAATACCTGTACTTTCTACTTCTCACATGCTGAACTGAAATACCTGTACTTTCTACTTCTCACGTGTTGAACTCAAATACTTGTACTTTCTACTTCTTACGTGTTGAACCCAAATACCTGTACTTTCTACTTCTTACATGTTGAACACAAATACCTGTACTTTCTACTTCTCACATGTTGAACACTAATCCCTGTACTTTCTACTTCTTACATGTTGAACTCAAATACTTGTACTTTCTACTTCTTACATGTTGAACTCAAATACCTGTACTTTCTACTTCTTACATGTTGAACTCAAATACCTGAACTTTCTACTTATCACATGTTGAACTCAAATACCTGTACTTTCTACTTCTTACGTGTTGAACCCAAATACCTGTACTTTCTACTTCTCACGTGTTGAACTCAAATACCTGTACTTTCTACTTCTCACATGTTGAACTCAAATACCTGTACTTTCTACTTCTTACATGTTGAACACTAATCCTGTACTTTCTACTTCTTACATGTTGAACACAAATACCTGTACTTTCTACTTCTTATGTGTTGAACACAAATACCTGTACTTTCTACTTCTTACATGTTGAACTCAAATACTTGTACTTTCTACTTCTTACATGTTGAACTCAAATACCTGTACTTTCTACTTCTTACATGTTGAACTCAAATACCTGTACTTTCTACTTCTTACATGTTGAACCCAAATACCTGTACGTTTCTACTTCTTACATGTTGAACACAAATACCTGTACTTTCTACTTCTTACATGTTGAACACTAATCCCTGTACTTTCTACTTCTTACATGTTGAACTCAAATACTTGTACTTTCTACTTCTTACATGTTGAACTCAAATACCTGTACTTTCTACTTCTTACATGTTGAACCCAAATACCTGTACTTTCTACTTCTCACATGTTGAACCCAAATACCTGTACTTTCTACTTCTTACATGTTGAACTCAAATACTTGTACTTTCTACTTCTTACATGTTGAACTCAAATACCTGTACTTTCTACTTCTTACATGTTGAACTCAAATACCTGTACTTTCTACTTCTTACATGTTGAACACAAATACCTGTACTTTCTACTTCTTACATGTTGAACACAAATACCTGTACTTTCTACTTCTTACATGTTGAACACTAATCCCTGTACTTTCTACTTCTTACATGTTGAACACTAATCCCTGTACTTTCTACTTCTTACATGTTGAACTCAAATACTTGTACTTTCTACTTCTTACATGTTGAACTCAAATACCTGTACTTTCTACTTCTCACATGTTGAACCCAAATACCTGTACTTTCTACTTCTTACATGTTGAACTCAAATACCTGTACTTTCTACTTCTTACATGTTGAACCCAAATACCTGTACTTTCTACTTCTTACGTGTTGAACACAAATACCTGTACTTTCTACTTCTTACATGTTGAACACTAATCCCTGTACTTTCTACTTCTTACATGTTGAACTCAAATACTTGTACTTTCTACTTCTTACATGTTGAACTCAAATACCTGTACTTTCTACTTCTTACATGTTGAACCCAAATACCTGTACTTTCTACTTCTCACATGTTGAACCCAAATACCTGTACTTTCTACTTCTTACATGTTGAACTCAAATACCTGTACTTTCTACTTCTTACATGTTGAACCCAAATACCTGTACTTTCTACTTCTTACATGTTGAACACAAATACCTGTACTTTCTACTTCTTATGTGTTGAACACAAATACCTGTACTTTCTACTTCTTACATGTTGAACTCAAATACTTGTACTTTCTACTTCTTACATGTTGAACTCAAATACCTGTACTTTCTACTTCTTACATGTTGAACTCAAATACCTGTACTTTCTACTTCTTACATGTTGAACCCAAATACCTGTACTTTCTACTTCTTACATGTTGAACACAAATACCTGTACTTTCTACTTCTTACATGTTGAACACTAATCCCTGTACTTTCTACTTCTTACATGTTGAACTCAAATACTTGTACTTTCTACTTCTTACATGTTGAACTCAAATACCTGTACTTTCTACTTCTTACATGTTGAACCCAAATACCTGTACTTTCTACTTCTTACATGTTGAACACAAATACCTGTACTTTCTACTTCTTACATGTTGAACACTAATCCCTGTACTTTCTACTTCTTACATGTTGAACTCAAATACTTGTACTTTCTACTTCTTACATGTTGAACTCAAATACCTGTACTTTCTACTTCTTACATGTTGAACCCAAATACCTGTACTTTCTACTTCTCACATGTTGAACCCAAATACCTGTACTTTCTACTTCTTACATGTTGAACTCAAATACTTGTACTTTCTACTTCTTACATGTTGAACTCAAATACCTGTACTTTCTACTTCTTACATGTTGAACTCAAATACTTGTACTTTCTACTTCTTACATGTTGAACTCAAATACCTGTACTTTCTACTTCTTACATGTTGAACCCAAATACCTGTACTTTCTACTTCTCACATGTTGAACCCAAATACCTGTACTTTCTACTTCTCACATGTTGAACCCAAATACCTGTACTTTCTACTTCTTACATGTTGAACTCAAATACCTGTACTTTCTACTTCTCACATGTTGAACTCAAATACCTGTACTTTCTACTTCTCACATGTTGAACACAAATACCTGTACTTTCTACTTCTTACATGTTGAACACAACTACCTGTACTTTCTACTTCTTACATGTTGAACACAAATACCTGTACTTTCTACTTCTTACATGTTGAACTCAAATACCTGTACTTTCTACTTCTTACATGTTGAACCCAAATACCTGTACTTTCTACTTCTTACATGTTGAACCCAAATACCTGTACTTTCAGGGTTTACAATTCAGGCGGTTAAAGACTGGGGGCTTAATGGTTTGATGATGAGAACAGTTAAGCCCCCCCTTTACGCCTGAATTGTAAACCCTTGAACATCTGTCTCTGTTAAACACATACAAGAATAACAATACACTTTAACAGAGTAAAAGGCAATCAGAATATATAAGACTATATGTTTTAAACGATTATACGATCATTTGACACAACACTGTTTTAACATTATTCTACTGAGTCTGGAATTGATTCGGTAATAGTTTGAACTCTTGTTTTATTTTCCAGATAACCACGACATCATCTCGATGAAGATGTACCAGCTGATGGTGGAGCACACGCCCGAAGAAGAGATTGAGGACTGGACCAAAATAGAGCCGAGCGTCAACCTCCTGAAGTCCCCCAAAGGTAGAGCAGAGGACTCTTTAAAGTAGAGACACTACATACTGATATACACCTGAACATCAGCAGGAGAGGACTCTTTAAAGTAGAGACAATACATACTGATATACACCTGAACATCAGCAGGGAGAGGACTCTTTAAAGTAGAGACACTACATACTGATATACACCTGAACATCAGCAGGAGAGGACTCTTTAAAGTAGAAACGCTACATACTGATATACACCTGAACATCAGCAGGAGAGGACTCTTTAAAGTAGAGACGCTACATACTGATATACACCTGAACATCAGCAGGAGAGGACTCTTTAAAGTAGAGCCACTACACACTGATATACACCTGAACATCAGCAGGAGAGGACTCTTTAAAGTAGAGACTCTACATACTGATATACACCTGAACATCAGCAGGAGAGGACTCTTTAAAGTAGAGACACTACATACTGATATACACCTGAACATCAGCAGGAGAGGACTCTTTAAAGTAGAGACACTACATACTGATATACACCTGAACATCAGCAGGAGAGGACTCTTTAAAGTAGAGACGCTACATACTGATATACACCTGAACATCAGCAGGAGAGGACTCTTTAAAGTAGAGACGCTACATACTGATATACACCTGAACATCAGCAGGAGCGGACTCTTTAAAGTAGAGACGCTACATACTGATATACACCTGAACATCAGCAGGAGAGGACTCTTTAAAGTAGAGACGCTACATACTGATATACACCTGAACATCAGCAGGAGAGGACTCTTTAAAGTAGAGACGCTACATACTGATATACACCTGAACATCAGCAGGAGAGGACTCTTTAAAGTAGAGCCACTACATGCTGATATACACCTGAACATCAGCAGGAGAGGACTCTTTAAAGTAGAGACGCTACATACTGATATACACCTGAACATCAGCAGGAGAGGACTCTTTAAAGTAGAGACACTACATACTGATATACACCTGAACATCAGCAGGAGAGGACTCTTTAAAGTAGAGACAATACATACTGATATACACCTGAACATCAGCGGGAGAGGACTCTTTAAAGTAGGGACACTACATACTGATATACACCTGAACATCAGCAGGAGAGGACTCTTTAAAGTAGAGACACTACATACTGATATACACCTGAACATCAGCAGGAGAGGACTCTTTAAAGTAGAGACACTACACACTGATATACACCTGAACATCAGCAGGAGAGGACTCTTTAAAGTAGAGACTCTACATACTGATATACACCTGAACATCAGCAGGAGAGGACTCTTTAAAGTAGAGACGCTATATACTGATATACACCTGAACATCAGCAGGAGAGGACTCTTTAAAGTAGAGACACTATATACTGATATACACCTGAACATCAGCAGGAGAGGACTCTTTAAAGTAGGGACACTACATACTGATTTCTGTGTGTTTCAAAGCTCTTCTCTTCCTCTCTTCCTCTCAGATAACATTGACGATCCCACTGGAAACTTCCGCGGTACGCCCCTCACTGGGTGGAAGGTGTTTCTCCTTCTTCTCTGCGCTCTGCTGGGAATCGTAGTCTGCGCCGTGGTGGGAGCGGTGGTTTTCCAGAAGAGACAGGAGAGGAACAAGAGGTTTTACTGAGGAGAGAAACGCCGTCCTGCTCGATGTGGAACGAACTGTCTCCAGACGACAGATTGAGCACAGTCGACGTGAATTATTTTCTAAAGATTGTACAAATGTCGATATCCTCGAAGCTCTGTGGGGACGTTCTGTCGTTGCTAAGGAGGTGCCGAGGCCGAGATCAATGCCGTTTCTCACGCCACAAATCCGGTCCCGTTCGTCTTCCAGGCGGATTTAACGGATTAGTTTATTGGCTGAAGGAAAAAGGCTCCACATGCAGGATGCACAGTATAGTGAATTATCCGGTTTCCCCCGTGGGTCCTCGATCGATGGAGTTTGATTCTCTGCTTCCCTTTAATCTCCACTGATAACCCCTCACACGCAGACCGCTAAGGCGTCACCTGAGCACCGCTTAACGGGTCAATTAGCATCTTAGTTAATCGTTCAGTCCAGAAAACATCAAATTATTTAACTGAAAACCTCAAATTCTCTCAGAATGCAATTTCTCTGTGTCACTGACATCGACAATATCATTGTGCATCTAAAATGTAAGAAACTGGAATTAGATTGTTATGATCATGTTTGCTTTATTAACAATTTAATCCTATTATATGTTTTTGATGCAATCAATCCACCGGTTTAAAAACACACTCAATCGTTACAATTGGACGATGAAATGAGAAACCCCGGCAGATACAAGGCATACATCATGTGAAATGGGATTAGCTGACGTCTAATCATAAATCCACCGGAGGGGCTACAGCTCTGATAAACGCTTAAAACTGCACTTCATGAACAAATAAATATTAGCCTCATGCTATTATATTACGGTTTGCATTATACTCCAGTTATCAGCATAGTGAACTCCGAAATGTCGAGTACCCCAAATGTTGATGTCAGAAATGTATGATAGGGTCTCCAGCACATAGAAACTGCCGGGTGCTATCCTGCATATGTTGGGCAATCGGCACAAAAGCATACGTTGCATTGATTTGAAGTGTATATTGAGGATGTTGAATACATTTCTGACATTTTTAGGATCGGAAATGGCAGTTTTGAGTCCCCTAACTCTTTAAAATCGAGCCAGCCCCCCTGGAGTATGAATATAACCACGTTCTGGTTAAAACTGAAATTTGCTGATCTAGCAAAAAACTAGCGTATTGGCATAAGTTGCATTACTTATTGATTTGGACAGTTTTGGAGTGGTTCTTGAGGTACATTGAGGACGCTGAATACATGTCTGACTGTTTTAGGGTCATACATGGCACTTTGTAGTCGCCTAACACGTTCAAATCGACCCAAAATGCATCAAAATCAGCCCCTGGGGTACACATATGACCACTTTCTGGTTAAAACTGACATTCTTGATCCTGGAAATGTCAGAAATGGACTCGACGTCTTCGTTTACCTCCATAGACATTCCAAAACTGTCCAAAATTACCAACTGTATGCAAAAGAACCCAATCCATGCTAATCGCCCAACATCTCTGAGCTGCAGACCTGCACTATGCATTTATATATATATATACAACGTTGGTGTACTCTGATCTGCAGACAGAATACTAATCTGCTGCTTTGAGACACCCTCTTCTATCCGTTCCCCTCGCCGCGTTGTTCGAGCACGATTATCTCCAGAATATGCCTTTTTGTTATTTTTCTACGCGTTTTTTCCAGCCGTTTTAAAAATGCCTGAATAAAATCTAGTGTAATTCATGTTAGAAATCACTGACGGGAGTTGCTGAATCCTGAAGTCCATGAATGCATCGCTGTTTGTTTACTTGTTGATTTCTTCCGGCTTCCTTTTCTTCGTGTTGCTTTTTGTATTTGACAGAAACTGGTAGAATTTAAGGGTTTGTGGACACGGGCTGAAATACACGTTTTCTTTTTTTAACCTCGAGCTATCTCTTCTCCGGTGTTCTTGAATCTGTTCGGGGTTTCTGTCACATCGGACGTTTCGATCGTTGTGCCGGGACTTGAAATCGCTTCCATCAGCAGAAATAATTCATTAAATGAAAAAAGAAACAGTTTGAGTTGTATTTTTTTTATCTTTTACATTTTCTAGAAGTCGCCAACTTTGTGTTAAAGGAGGACATCACGGCCCTTTTCACTGTATTATTATCGTTGATGTAAATAATCTGTTTACTAGGTCAAAAGCAGGACTTTTACTTATTGTGTTATTTATATTCCTTAATATCTAAGTCGCATATTTCTCCAGTTCATGTGAGCAATGTGTTGACTCTGTTACGAGGTGATTTATTTGAACGGTGCACACAGCCTTTCAGATTTTATCACCTGTAATCTTGTCTTTAGCGGCAATTTAATGAACAATTCTTAGTGAAATATCATCCATCCATCTTCTCCCGCTTATCCGTGGTCGGGTCTCGGGGGTAGCAGTTCCAGCAGAGAGCCCCAAACGTCCCTTTCCCCTCATCAACCAGCTCTGACTGGGGGGTCCCGAGGCGCTCCCAGGCCAGCGAAGAGATATAGTCCCTCCACCTGGTCCTAGGTCTACCCCTCGGTCTCTTCCCAGCTGGACGTGCCTGGAACACGTCCCTAGAGAGGCGCCCAGGTGGCATCCTAACTAGGTGCCCGAACCACCTCAACTGGCTCCTTTCGACGCGAAGGAGGAGCGGCTCAACTCCGAGTGCCTCCCTGATGACCGAACTCTCACCTTATCCCTAAGGGAGACGCCAGCCACCCTGCGGAGGAAACCCATCTCGGCCGCTTGTATCCGCGATCTTGTTCTTTGGGTCATGACATTCTTAGTGAAATTGTATCGAAAAAATTGAGCCTTCTTAGAATAAAAAAGTGAGATTTTATAGAAAAAAATGTCAAATATGAAAGTCATTTTCAAAAAGGTCAGATTTGTTTTAAAAAAGTTTCCTTTAACATATTTTATATGTTAAAGGTCAGGAATAATAAAAAAAGGTGAGATTTTCCACCAGGTCAAGGTGATGGATGTTAACGGTGTAAATATGTCACGTGTTTTGCACACGGCCTTTTATCCCCTGTAATCTTGAATCCAAAATCTCCTGACTGCTCTCTCGGGTTCGTCCAGTAGGCTGATCTGCACTGAAGTGCATGAGGAAAGACCGCAGAACAATGTCTGAATTTAAATGAGTGACACAAATATTAAAAGTCTGGAATTTAAAAATTTTGGTTTCAAGGAAATTTTTTCCAATTTTTAAATAAAATCTGAATTTTTCCAAAGTGAGATTTTTGCGAAAAATTTCAGAATTTCAAAAAAGTCCGAATTTTATTAAAGTATTTTTTTTTAAATAAAATGTTAGAAATATATTAAAAGTCAGGAATTAAAAAAAAGTGAGATTTTTGAAAAATAAATCCACACTTTCATAAAAAGTCAAAATTGTTTCAAGAAATTGAGATTTTTGTGAAAAAGTTGGAATTATTCAGGAAATGGAATTCGGAAAATAACTAATTGTTGTTTAAAGAAGATGATTAGGGCCGCGTGTACGAGAAGACATGTCTCATGAAGCCGACTCAGGCAGTAGAATCACGCTGAAAGAGGTTGGACAGAAGAGAGGACATCTGATCCTTTACAACAGGGGCTCAAACCTCATCGCGGGCCACATTAGCATCATGGTTGCACTCAAAGGGCCGCTTGTAACTTTCAATCTGTATTTATTTATTTATATTGCACATTTAAAACCACGCGCTGTACAGGGAACACACATTAAATAAAACAAGAATTAAAAAGCACAATAACTAGAAACATATACAAAGTTTAACACATACAAATATCAAAATGTTATGTTCAACTGGTATTAAAGCCAGTGCAAAACGTTAAGACTATATATAAATACTAGGGCTGTCAGTCGATTAAAATAGTTAATCGCAAATTAATCGCACATTTTTGATCTGTTCTAAATGTACCTTAGAGGAATATGTTTCAAGTTTTTAATACTCTTATCCACATATGAGTGGACAAATATGCTTTATGCTAATGTTTATTATCATTTGAACAATGACAAATATTCTCATGAATATTAAACACAACAACCTCTGAACATTACAAATATTCGCCTCAATTCAACCTGGAACCTCTCATACAATACAAATTGTGTGTGTGTGTGTGTGTGTGTGTGTGTGTGTGTGTGTGTGTGTGTGTGAGAGAGTGATCGTTGGAGCTATGTGCAACTCAAGGCATATGCTCGAACGGGAGCTGCCTGGACGCTGCAATCATGTTGCTGAGTGTGCTGACTTCTCCTACAACGTCCCGCTGTCTGCTTCCTGCATCAAGTCAAGTGCTCGGCGCAGTTGTGTGGATAGAGCGCTCCTCTGTTTTCATTGAAACAGCTCCTTGTATCCGTTAGCGCAGCTAGCTAGCACCAGATGCTAACAACAACAATAGCCGCGTTCACACTGCGGTATGGTAATGCACGTAAGGTCTCTCTCTCGCTCGCTCGGGCCACACGTACACGCACCCTCCCGGTCCTCCCGATGGCCAGTCGGTGCCTGCCGGTGAGCGTGGAAGTGTGGTCTGCCACAAGCGGGCGGCAGGAGCGGGGCTGTCAGCATCAGCTTGTAGATGGTATTTTAAACTCGATGCACTCTGAAGCTACGGGGCGGCCGAGGGAAAAATACACATGCGTTAATCGCGTTAAAATAATTAGTGGCGTTAATTTTTTTTTGCGTTAACGCGTTATTAACGCGTTAACTTGACAGCCCTAATAAATACATATATAAATATATCATATATATAAAATAATGTATCATATTACATTATTGCCTCTGCATTGGATTATTATTGGATAGGGTAATAACTTCATAATGAACTACGTCTGAAAGCAGAAGTCGAGGGCAGATCATTTCAAGTCTCTTCATTGTGCAGATGCATTGTGGGACATGTAGTTTATGTACAACATGCTTCTGTAAAGCGGCATTCAACCGTGTAATAAACATATTATATTATTTGCAAGCTCTTGCGGACGACATAAAATGAAGTTGAGGGCCGGATTTGGCCCCCGGGCCTTGAGTTTGACACCCCTGCTTTACAAGAAACAATATATATTTAGGGTTTGATAACACTCCACACGTTTTAGAGATGTAACTGTAAGGGCATACAGTTTCCTTTTTGTTGTATCCTAATAATCCCTTTACATGTTACATTACTCCCCAGACCTGTGAAATAAATGAACTCAACATGTTGTAACTGGGAGTGCTGGGACAGGAGGACATATTGAGTACAACGATGCATAATATCCCATAATGCACTGCACCTCAGAGCTTCCTACAAAGGTTTTTACTTACACTGTAATCACGCTCCTTTAACAACCTTCATGATATCAGTCCATCTCCCCATCATCATCATCATCATCATCATCAATCATCATCATCATCATCATCATCATCATCATCATCATCATCATCATCATCATCATCAGCAGAGAATTTAGGAGCTTTATCTATTTTAACCACCAGAGGGCGCCATAGTACTGATGTTCTTCTTCTGCAAGACTACTGCAATAACAGAGTGTGTGCGTGTGTGTGTGTGCGTGTGTGTGTTTGTAGGGGGGGGATTTATATGTGTATATGGAAAGTTAAGATTAGATTTGTGGCTTATTGTGGATCTTGGAGTTTGTTTTACCAACATATTACTCAATTGTCACTGAATGTGTGTGTGTGTGTGTGTGTGTGTGTGTGTGTGTGTGTGTGTGTGTGTCTATTTCTATTTGTACGTACATCAAGAAGCATTCATCTTTGTGGACATATTGGATCTGTCCAGTGTCTATTGCAGTACTTTATGATGTGCTCAGAGGCCCTGCGCGTGTTGGGCCCTCTCCTGCTGCTGCGTTACCATGACGATAGAAACACGAGACTTGGTCCTCCGAGCTCTCTTTCTCTCTCCTCCCCTCTCTAACCTCACTCAGCCTTGACTATCTTTACTTATCCAACTCTTGTTCTGCCTTTCCTTTCTTCTTCTTCTTCTTCTTCTACCATTTGTCACGTCCTCCCGTCAGAGTCTGAGGTGTGACTGAAGGCCTTTGTGAAACCGAAACGATTGGCAGACAGTTGAATAGCTGAGAGTTAAACTTTGACAGCTCGTTGCGTTTGAACGTCACGTGGCAGCTGCGGCTTTCTTCACACCTGTTGCTTCATCTCATTTCAAACCTTTATTCAACCAGGCGAGTCCCATTGAGACTATCGATCTCTTTGTCAAGGGCCTGCTGCAAGTCGGTTCCACGTGAAGACATGAAACATGAAACCACGGACAAACCAACAATTTTATGAATGAAAAGCGTAGTAATCATAGATAACAGGGCAGGGTCCGTGACAGTTTGTTTTCATCTGATTTCAAATAAACAAAGTCTTGGTTTTTAGGATATTAAACTTGTTTCGCCAAATTCAGATAATAAATACAACTGTTAAGCTTGTAAGGCAGGGGTGTCAAACTCAATTTCATCGCGGGCCACATCAGCATTATGGCTGCACTCAAAGGGCCGGTTGTAACTTTAAGATTATATAAAAATACATATATAAATATATCATATATATAAAATAATGTATTATATTACATCATTGCCTCTGCACGTCTGAAAGCAGAAGTCGAGGGCAAGTCTCTTCAGTGCGTATGTCCCAAAATGATTTAAAATGAAAAGCCAAATTCTGGAGAAAAAATAAATCGAAGTGACATTTTGAAACAAAAATCTAATTCTGAGAAAAAAAGGAATTCTATGAAAAAATGCATATTTTTAAGAAAAAAAGGCAAATTCTGAGAAAAAAGTCATATTCAGATGCATTGTGGGACATGTAGTTTATGGGCAACGTGCTTCTGTAGCATGTAACCGCATACTAATCATATTATATTCTTTGCAAGCTCTTGCGGGGCCACATGAAATGAAGTCGCGGGCCGAATGTGGCCCCCGGGCCTTGAGTTTGACACCCCTGTTGTAACGGCATAATTACAAGAGGCAACGTAACGTCACAGCAGGCGTAACAACAGCCGGTGTTTCTTGTGAGGGTTGCCCCAGGAAGCAAACACAATACACACAAACGCGTCACAGATTATTTCGCGGTATTTAGCTGCCGAACTAAATCATGTACGCAGCTCGCGACGTAACTAGGAGTCTAGTGGACGGTATCAGTACTACAAGTAAAAAAATAAAAAATATTTTATTTTTTATTAATTACATTGTTTAGGGTTGTGTTTTAGAGTGTGTGTGTGTGTGTGTGTGTGTGTGTGTGTGTGTGTGTGTGTTGCGGTTGTCCTCTCACCGCTTCTCTGCTAAAACAAAGGCGATCCACACATCATTTCAGAACTCGCTCCACATACCGGAGTTATCTACAATCTCTGATATGCAGCATCTCCCCTTCCTGCACTCATAATGATGACTACTGTCATAGGTGTGTGTGTGGTGTGTGTGTGTGTGGTGTGTGTGTGTGTGTGTAAACCATTTAATAATTTGTATTAATTACGTTGTTTATAAATCAATCTGAGGGCCGCAGACAGATCCATTTGCCCATCCCTGTCGTAGAATAAACATTAACTTCAGCTCGTGTTCACCACAGACCTGATTTCAGATATCCACCTATTTATTCCAAGGCAAGAGATGTCGAACAACCATCCCATTGTGTGTCTATCGGAGATAACAATATGTCTTTGTTCCAGTTGTATAAAAAAAACGTGCAGACTGTGAAATAAATATTTAGTGTCGTATCTCAAGTCCATCAGGAGGAGGGATCCGGCCAGAAAGGGAAAAGAAAATACAAAAGTGCGTATTGTTTGCCTTGAGATAAGATTGCCTTTCTCAGGCATCTCGAAGTCGAGCTGGGAGTCATCGGTGACGGACTGGAAGGCGGGAAAGTGGCGCTTCATTTCATTCTCAGTTTTTTACTTAAGTGTTTAAGAGGACGAACATTACCTTGCCTTTCTCTCCTCTATGGCCTTTCTCCAGTCCTTCTACCTTCTCCATAAGTCCTTGTTTTTCACCTTTGTGTTAGTTTTCCTCCTTTCCTTTTGTTCCCACTGTCACTTCATTTCAACATTTCTCTCCCACCCTCTCATATTATCCTCTTCTCTTTACTTTCCATCCGTCTTTTCTTTTCCAACCATCCACACACACACTCTCTCCTCATCTTTCGACAGAGGCACTGATGGATATCTCTCTGGAGTCAAGCAGACGACAGATATCACTGTCCATAAACAGAATCCCACCAATCACATGACTGGACAAACAAAGCCGACCAATCACAGGCCAGATCTCCAGTAGACTTTCTGACTGAAGCACTCAAGTGGCGGGTAACAAATACCACTTTTCCGGCTGAGCAGTTCAAGGGCCGGTTCAGAGACGTTCAGTGGCGCCGGCTCTCGGTACCGAAAACCGGTTCTCAACGCAAAGGATAAAGCAGAGCCAAGAACGCAAACTGACTTCGTTTATTTTTCACTTGACTTTGAATGAACATCCCGTCGTTATCATTGACCATTTTGAAGAGCAGGCTAAACTCTTTGACGTATCAGACTATCACATAGTGTAAAATACACCACTAAAAAATGCTTATAGATAACGGCAAAGGCCATAACATTCAAAGCATGTATGGTGATTAATTAATATGCCAGACACATACAATATATACAAACGTTTTAGTTACTTAACAAAAGGGCTCCCATTATATTAACGCCCTTATAGCCTTCATTTCAGTTCTGTTATTGCATTGGAGAATAATACAATCTGTTGATCAGCTTGACATGCATTATATGCAATCTGGATAGCATCGATATTAGCTGGCTTTACATGTTTGTGTATTCTTTCTCCAGGTAGTTCCATATGCCGTGTGCCGCCCGGACATGCTATCGTGCTAACTAGCTCCCTGAGAGCGGTGACTCCACTGTAGCAACAGCCTGCATGTGTTCTACAACATACCGTGCAATGGCTCTATCGACTTTTCCCTGGAGAGCAGTCCCTTGGTTAAAATCCAGCTGCTGTTGCTGAGGTGCAGGTGGAGGTGCAGGTGGAGGTGGAGGTGGAGGTGCAGTTGCAGGTGGAGGTGCAGTTGCAGGTGGAGGTGCAGGTGGAGGTGCAGGTGGAGGTGGAGGTGGAGGTGCAGGTGGAGGTGGAAGTGCAGGTGGAGGTGCAGGTGGAGGTGGAGGTGCAGGTGCAGGTGGAGGTGCAGGTGGAGGTGGAGGTGCAGGAGCAGGTGGAGGTGGAGGTGCAGGTGCAGGTGGAGGTGCAGGTGCAGGTGGAGGTGCAGTTGCAGGTGGAGGTGCAGTTGCAGGTGGAGGTGCAGGTGGAGTGGAGGTGCAGGTGCAGGTGGAGGTGGAGGTGCAGGTGCAGGTGGAGGTGGAGGTGCAGGTGGAGGTGCAGGTGGAGGTGGAGGTGCAGGTGGAGGTGGAGGTGCAGGTGCAGGTGGAGGTGCAGGTGGAGGTGGAGGTGCAGGTGCAGGTGCAGGTGCAGGTGGAGGTGGAGGTGGAGGTGCAGGAGCAGGTGGAGGTGCAGGTGGAGGTGCAGGTGGAGGTGGAGGTGCAGGTGGAGGTGCAGGTGCAGGTGGAGGTGCAGGTGCAGGTGGAGGTGCAGGTGGAGGTGGAGGTGCAGGTGCAGGTGGAGGTATCACTGTGGAGGTGGAGGTGGAGGTGCAGGTGGAGGTGGAGGTGCAGGTGCAGGTGCAGGTGGAGGTGGAGGTGCAGGTGGAGGTGCAGGTGGAGGTGCAGGTGCAGGTGGAGGTGCAGGTGGAGGTGCAGGTGCAGGTGGAGGTGCAGGTGGAGGTGCAGGTGCAGGTGGAGGTGGAGGTGGAGGTGCAGGTGGAGGTGGAGGTGGCGTCGGCTGAGTCTCTGGTCTGAGCTCCTAGCTTCGTCCCAGCATGTTGTCTCTGCAGATGAGAGATTTGAATGACTGGTTCGGGCAGCAGAGAGGCTCGTTGACCCGCCAGGACACGACTTACATTCAACTAAAACGTTCTTTTCTTTGTGCTCGACAAAAGTGAAGTAGTGAGAATATCTCCAGGCGGAGAAACTCGACTTGAGCTCCGCCGCCGCCATGACAGTCTTGTTAGTAAACAACACAAACACGCCCACAGCGCGTCTCCGCATGTGACACAGGAAGTATCGAAGTACATTTACTCAAGTGCTGTACTTAAGTTCTCATCTCTGTTCGCCTGGCTGTTGACTATATAAAAAACTAACGGAGTAACGCACCATGTAGTCACGGTAACTGAGTTACTGAATTTAAAAAGTAATGCGTTAGAGTACTAGTTACTGCCAAAAATAACGGCTAAGTGTTGGTTGCTAACCAACACTGGTTAGCAACCACTGTTTTTATAAGGCAAGGCAAGTTTATTTATAGAGCACTTTTCAACGCAAGGCAATTCAAAGTGCTTTACAAAAAAAAATGAAAGACATTAAGCATTAAAAAAGAAAAGCTAATAAAATAAACATTAAGGAAAAATACATGGATACAAGTTACAGTGCAGTCTAAGATATGAATAGTTCAATTAAACATTACAGATAATCAGATATTAATCAGATCATACGCGGCTGCTCAACCACCACACTAATGCAACAACCGGAACCATTCTCACACACACACACACACACTTTTAATGCACTTTATTTACTATTTTTACATCAATATTTGTAACTATTTATTATTGTATGTTGTCTGTCTTATTGCCGTGTTTTATGATTGTATGTTGTCTGTCCTATTGCCGTGTTTTATTATTGTATGTTGTCTGTCCTATTGCCGTGTTTTATTATTGTATGTTGTCTGTCCTATTGCCGTGTTTTATTATGTTGTTGTCTATGCCGTGTTTTATTATGTATGTTGTCTGTCCTATTGCCGTGTTTTATGATTGTATGTTGTCTGTCCTATTGCCGTGTTTTATGATTGTATGTTGTCTGTCCTATTGCCGTGTTTTTTAGTGTTATGTATTTGTTTGTATTTTTTGCACACCGAGTATAATGAATCTCGTTATACTCTGTGTGTAATGACAATGAAAGGCTTTAACTTTAATCATACCAGGGAACCAGGAAGTGGGACAATGTTACCTCATTCCTGCACCGCTCGATTATAAAGCGCCATCCAAAGAAAACAGAAGAAGGAGAGATTTGTCTGGATAAGGCGGATAGGAACACGAGGAAGTACAGTGAGAAAAGATCAGGGAAACATGTTCAGAAACACTTTCATTCATCGCGTCTCACCGCCGGCTCTCAAATCCCTGAACAGGTTTGAACAACGTCTGAAAAGCTGCGTTGCCAAAATACTTACTGTCCACATTGTCTCTGAGCTCTGGGGATCAGACCCAACTTGTCGACATCCAAGCATACACCATCAACAAAGAACAATGAGAAGAAAATACGATTATTCATCTTTGATAAAGACTATGTTTAGGGATCGACTGTTGATATCCAAAACATCTGTCTCTGTCTGATGTGTTTAAATCCAGGCTGTGGATCGGGATGTTAGTGCCAACAGGTGGGCAAGTCACAGCTGCCAGTGTACTTAAATGTACTTCAAATATGTAATTGCACAACTTTAATAACGCTAATGGAGAAGGAAATCAAAGTATTACAGAAACCAAGATATCGGCTGGTGCGAGCTAATGCAATGCCTCTATTTATTATGCACTGTATTGCCATGCAACTGTTAGCTAAACCTCGACAGGGATACCGGATATTAAAAGGACAGGGACATGATATCTGGTGCCACTAAATGTTTTTAAAGCTCGGTTGGATGCTACTCAATCGGAAGCTGTTGGTACCTGCTCATGTGGATAATTATGTAAATGAAGCTGAATGATGTCCTTTTGTTGTTCTGTTTATGCTTTTATGTTTCATGTGGAACTACTTGAGCAGGTTTCCCTTGGAAAAGAGATCAATGATCTCAATGGGATTTTATCTGTATAAATAAAGGTAAAAAAAAATTAAAAAAGATTTGACTGAAGGGTTTTGGTTAATTCAAATAACCCTTAATTCGGTGTCCCTTAATCTCGACTACTTGTTGCCGTCATCGTGGCGTAACTGACCCCCTTCTTCTTCAATAGGATCTTACTTGTGAGAACATGTGTAGTCGATGTGTTTATCAATCTTGTTGGTACAACGGAAAAACAGCTTGAGCAACTGAAGGTGTGTGCGGTTCTTCAATAGGCAGTTATAGCAAATGGGTGGTCATTTAAAAAGGTACAAATAAACAGTATGTCGCATCTCGAGCTGTTGCGTGACTGTACACGTCTGTGGTTACGTTATAGTCACTTTGCGAAGTTTGTCAATACAGACGCACCCTAGAGAAGGTGAAGCGTAAGCTGCCAGGATTATACACCAGACCCTAAAACGGATCATCTGTAATCTCCTCTTGACATCCTGTTGAGCCTGTTGTTTGCATTTCACATGTTGCTAACCGCATGTGGAGATTTCTTGGTGTCATGTACCAAGACATTTCAACTCTTCTCATGACTCTTGGAAGAATGCAAGGATGTAACAGAGGGGGATTGGTTTATCACCGGGTTCATGGCCTTGTCACTGGAGCAGACAGGAGAGGGCAAATATGGTTGTGGTGTTGTTGTTAAAGGTGGGGTAGGTAAGGGCGGTAATGGGCGGCTGTGGCTAAGTGGGTAGAGTGCTGGACTTCGAATCAGGGGGTAGCAAGTTCGAGTCCCACTGCATGTCGTTGTGTCCCTGGGCAAGACACTTCACCCCAAATTGCTCCGGTGGGGATTGTCCACAGTACTGAATGTACTATATATATATTTATATTCCATGGAATGCTCTTAACCTCCCGATAGCAATGAATATCTGAAGTGCTTTGACAAAAAATCCATTAAAAATATCCTCTGTGGAAGCCGTGGTGCTGTAAAAAGCTCGACCAATCATCTGAGCCGGCTAAAGTAACTGGATGGCCTACCTGCCTGTCAGCCTTCCCTCGGGGCACAGACTCACCTCGTGCCCTCATTGGTCATGTGCGCGTTCGTGTGTGTTGGAGGAGGGGCTCTGTGAGGAAGGGGCAGATTTTCTCCGGCTGTGTGTTTTCAAATTTCTGCGCACTCGAGCTGGTTTCTCCAAAATTACCGACCCCACCTTTAAGAGACCTTTCAAAGTGACGAACATTTCATCTAAAAAACTTTTGGATTTTGTGCGTAAACTGGGTTTTCAAAGAATACAAAAACAATGTAATTTAAAGTTTCTGGAGTGCTCATTGTACCATATGCTATTGCAGAAACTACACCGATCTCGTTCGTATCCTTGATTTTTGTCGAAGTCTAAACAGAATTGTACATTCATTGCTGTATTGTAATGTATGATTATGTTCCCTGTTGAAAACCACCCCATCCGATCAATGTAGTAAAGTACATCTGACATTAAGTTGTGTTGTGCGCATAAGGACAGCCTTTGGTTGCTTTTCTACCTTTATAGAACCGTCTCAAATCCTTTTTCCAACCATTTAATTTCCCACAACACGGTTCTTTATACAATCAGACGATCAGACAGATTAAAAGAGAGAAACTGAAGGCGAGTGCTCCTGAAGCGCCAAATACAAAATCCCCCATTGCACAAGAAGAACTGTTAACGCCCAACTGGAGGAAGTCCAAAGGGTTGAACGGTTTTATCATAACCTGAAAGAATGGTTGCGTAAACTTTAAACAATAACTATGTATGCATAAACCTCGGTCTTACTTGAAGGCATGTCTCATATTTAATTTATGGGTTTGGCAAGTATAGATGCCAAATTGAACTGGCATCGATGTTAAAGACGAGGCTTTGTTGCAAAGAGATACATATTAACTGACGTTTGCCAAACATGTGACAACCAAATAATAACTTGATGAATAACTGTCTTCTTTGAGAAGAGGTTGGTAGTTAGTAATCCAGATGGATATAAAGATAAATCAGGGACATATTTTGTCAAGGCTGGAGAGCAGAGTACAAAGGATCCAAATTCAAAAGACAGTTCCTTCAAATGAAAGCCCTCGTTTGGCAATTGAGCAAAACAAGGCAAATAAACAAAGCTGTCTCTGACAATAAGCATCCAACATCAACATTCTCCCGACAACTGAAAGAAAAACCAGAACTGAAATACACACAAGACTAATCACAAGAATAAGACACGGGTGGGGAGAGAAGAGAAAACACAGGTAATCAAACAGGAACGCAGAGAATGGAAGTAAAAACAGACATAGCCTAACACAGGGTAAATTAAGCAACACAAGTGATGAAATGTTTAAAAACCGGTCAACCTACAGACGGAAATATATTACCTGTCAGTGTGCTCTTTAGCTAGCTGATGTTAGCTACATTGCTAGCTAGCTAACACCAGCTAGCTAGCTAGTTACAAGCTAACTTCCGAATGTTAGCTCTCTACTTAAAAAGCTAGCGGTCGCTATCTATCTAACTAGTGTTTACGTTGCTTACCTATCTAACAAGCTAGCTTACATTTGTTATCTATCTAACTAGTACGCTTGTTTGCGTTATTAACCTAACTAACAAGCTAGCTCGCTATGTTTTTAGCTATATGGCTAGGTATGGCCAAATTGGTGATTCTTATAATTGTAGTTATTTATTTAACACCCAATTGTTAAACTTGCCTTTTGGACGATCATTAAAAGAGTCAATACAAAAACATGTTGCTGCCACAAAATATAGCTATTGATTCGCGTCACACAGAACGATTTTAAAAGCAATGTAAATAATAACAAATTTGAAGGAAAGAGAGATTTAAAAAAATACAGATTTCAGTATTCTGACACAGAACGATTTTAGAAGCAATGATTTTCTATTGGTCGTATGTTTCATGCCTGCACCAAATAATAACACATTAGAAGAAGAAAAATAAATAAATACAGATGTCAGTATTCTGAGGCTCTGAGCCATTTCTTTTCCTCGCGGACGGCAACAAAACTCCGACATTATACTATTTAAAATAATAGGGTTAGGGTAAGATATTGAGTAAGAACATGTTTTTATGAACCCCACGGACAGAAAGACGTGGTGCAGGCACAAAACATACTACCAATAGAAATACATTGCTTTTAAAATCGTTCTGTGTGACACGAAAAAAAATGCGAAAATCGTGTTAGTGAACACGAATCAATAGATTCAATTAATTTTGTGACTATACCACGAAATGCCGTGAGACTGGGTTTGCTCATAGAGCAGCTGTTGACTAGAAGGTCAGGTAACAAAAAGCGAGCTTTATTTAAAAAAGCCGATGACAAAAGAAAACAAGGAACAACTTCACATTACATCCAGGGGAGTACGAGGAAGGATCGGGACAAAAAACTTCACGGACAAGCATGGAACGTGACATGAAAGACGGGCAGGTAGCATGGGCGAGAAGAGACGATGATCAGACATGGAGCACAGGGGGAGACAAGACTAAATACACAGCAGAGTAAACACAGGACAAGACACAGCTGGGCTGCGAAGGCAGAAACACAAGGGCAACAGGTGAACACAATCAGACACACCAGGGAACTGCTTTGTTCTGAAAGCTGAACCTGCTGCTCCTCACAGAGAGAAGAGGAAGAGGAGGTGAATTACTTTACATTGTGGATAAGGGAGGGTATCCCTCATTGTTCTGCGTGTCAACAAAGACAGCCCACACACCTATCAATCATCACACCGTGGGGTCGTATTGTTGTATCGCTGTAGAGATGTACTACAGCAAAAGTATTCTCCGTCGGGACTTCCTGCAATAACGCCGTTATCTTGATTCTGATTGGCCAGAAGACATTATCAAAGATGTTCTATTGAGAAGACGATCCCTACCTGACAAAAGTTTTCAAAACCGTTTCTAGTCTTCGGTATTTCCAGACGAGTGGCTGCTGAAATCAGTCTGACTAACTGCCGTCTGTGCAGTTTACTCCGCGCGAGTTGGCGGACTTTATTTTGCTTACTTTAACATCATTTTTCATGGTGGGGCTAAGACATTTAGCCACAGATTATTTTGCGGTATTTGAAATCATGTACGCAGCTCGCGACGTAACTAGGAGTCTAGTGGACGGTATCAGTACTACATGTAAAACATTTTTTTTTAAATTAATTACGTTGTTTATAAATTAATCTGAGGGCCGCAAAAAGAGGAGGTGGGGGCCGTTATTTGCCCATCCCTGCTGTAGCCTATCCCAGCCATACCCCAGCGCTGCCGCTGCATGTAACCAACACACACCCTCTTTTTCTTCCTCTAAAGACAACACAAGGATGACATGACAGGGACGCTCTGTCAGGTTTCACTCTTTGTTGTCTAACAGGGAGTCGAAATATACGAGCCACAATCCTGATTGAAATGTTTGAGCTCCTTTATTAAACTGTCAAGAGGTGTTTGTGTGTGTGCCGCGAAGGTGTGTGAGGTGTGTGAGGATGGCTGTGTGTGTGAATGTGTGAGCGTGTAGACGGCTGTGTGTGTGAATGTGTGAGTGTGTAGATGGATGTGTGTGTGAATGTGTGAGTGTGTAGATGGATGTGTGTGTGAATGTGTGAGTGTGTAGATGGCTGTGTGTGTGAATGTGTGTGTGTCCTTGTACCGTACATGTGTGGTCAGGTCATTCGACACCATCATGTCACACCTAACTCCTCAGATCTTCCTCCGACCAGCTGATGCCTGGTTGATAATCAGTGGTGTGTGTGTGTGTGTGTGTGTGTGTGTGTGTGTGTGTGTTCCCCTTATTCCACAATAAGGCACCTGTCAACCCGCACTCAGCTGTTCCTCAGCGCCGCTCCCCCTCCCTCCCGCTGATATTATTAGTAATCATTGATAACACGGGCAGGGTCCGTGGCAGTTTGTTTTCATCTGATTTCAAATAAACAAAGTCTTGGTTTTTAGAACACTAAATTGTTTCGCCAAATTCAGATAATAAATATAACTTTTAAGCTTCGGCATAATTACAAGCGGCAACTTAACGTCACAGCAGGCGTAACAACAGCCGGTGTTTCTTGTGAGGGTTGCCCCGGGAAACAAACACAATACACACAAACGCGTCACAGATTATTTCGCGGTATTTGGCTTAGTGGACGGTATCGGTACTACAAGTAAAACATTTTTATTTATTATTTTATTAATTACGCTGTTTATAAATTAATCTGAGGGCCACACAAAGAGGAGGTAGGGGCCGCGTGTGTGTGTGTGTGTGTGTGTGTGTGTGTGTGTGTGTGTGTGTGTGTGTGATAAGATATGATGATGAAGGAGAGATTAGGGAAAGTTATTTCTGATTGAACCGTTAAGAGGATCTGAAGCAGATATAAGCGCTCCTTTTCTCAAGGTAGTGTTCCAATCGTTTAAGTTGCGTCAGAGATATCACAGTTCGACGTAGGGCTTCAGTATATCTCTGTACATTGGACATTTTACCCCTTTGTTTACTTGTTTACTCCGCTCTGTCTTTTTAGTTCTTCCCTTACAATAACCCTAATCGACTCATCTCGATGTCTTTTACATGTACAATTACTTTGCACACTATATACACTGTAAATAGTACCTATGTTTACATTTTGTTAGTTGTTGTAGATTGACGTATAATACTGTACACTGAAGTCAATTTGTATTGCATATTCGATAGAGACACAGATCTTCGACTGCAGGGGGTGTCAAACTCAATTTCATCGCGGGCCACATCAGCATTATGGCTGCACTCAAAGGGCCGGTTGTAACTTTAAGATTATATAAAAATACATACATAAATATATCATATATATAAAATAATGTATTATATTACATCATTGCCTCTGCACGTCTGAAAGCAGAAGTCGAGGGCAAGTCTCTTCAGTGCGTATGTCCCAAAATGATTTAAAATGAAAAGCCAAATTCTGGAGAAAAAATAAATCGAAGTGACATTTTGAAATAAAAATCTAATTCTGAGAAAAAAAGGAATTCTATGAAAAAATGCATATTTTGAAGAAAAAAAGGCAAATTCTGAGAAAAAAGTCATATTCAGATGCATTGTGGGACATGTAGTTTATGGGCAACGTGCTTCTGTAGCATGTAACCGTATAATAATCATATTATATTCTTTGCAAGCTCTTGCGGGGCCACATAAAATGAAGTCGCGGGCCGAATGTGGCCCCCGGGCCTTGAGTTTGACACCCCTGTTGTAACGGCATAATTACAAGAGGCAACGTAACGTCACAGCAGGCGTAACAACAGCCGGTGTTTCTTGTGAGGGTTGCCCCAGGAAGCAAACACAATACACACAAACGCGTCACAGATTATTTCGCGGTATTTAGCTGCCGAACTAAATCTAAATCATGTTCGCGACGTAACTAGGAGTCTAGTGGACGGTATCAGTACGACAAGTAAAAACATAAAAAATATTTTATTTTTTATTAATTACATTGTTTAGGGTTGTGTTTTAGAGTGTGTGTGTGTGTGTGTGTGTGTGTGTGTGTGTGTTGCGGTTGTCCTCTCACCGCTTCTCTGCTAAAACAAAGGCGATCCACACATCATTTCAGAACTCGCTCCACATACCGGAGTTATCTGCCACGCCATTCCAGGTTGATGTTTCACTAAATCAGACAATATGATATGAACTAAATATATCTGGATATGATGATACATCTTTTGCTTTCTACTCCCGACGTCGAAATGAAAGCGGGCCCATCGGAGCCGCGTTCCGACGGGCGATGTGTTCGAGGTCAGAGAATAGAAACGTCGCGTTTAACGGAATACTAAGAGGATTGACGGCATGACGAAGAGCTGAGTGTGTTCGAGAGATGCTCATATTTCACAGAGGCAGATGGTGCTGAGGCAGGAGGGAGAGGACCGCCCAGCACTCCTGTGTGTGTGTGTGTGTGTGTGTGTGTGTGTGTGTGTGTGTGTGTGTGTGTGTGTGAGCCCAGCAGGTCCCAGGAAACGGGAGCATATTCGCAGCAGATCTGCTTGTTGAGACTCCGTTCTGCTCCATTAAAACATGACACTCTGTCCTCCTGTCCATCTGTCTCTCTCTCTGTCTCTCCACTGTCTCCGTCTCTCTCTCCACTGTCCCTCTCTCTCTTTACTGTCTCCGTCTCTCTCTCTCTCCACTGTCCGTCTCTCTCTCTCTCTCCACTGTCCGTCTCTCTCTCTCCACTGTCCGTCTCTCTCTCTCTCTCTCCACTGTCCGTCTCTCTCCACTGTCCATCTCTCTCTCTCCACTGTCTCCGTCTATCTCTCTCTCCACTGTCCGTCTCTCTCTCTCTCCACTGTCCGTCTCTCTCTCTCTCTCTCTCCACTGTCCGTCTCTCTCTCTCCACTGTCCGTCTCTCTCTCTCTCTCCACTGTCCGTCTCTCTCCACTGTCCATCTCTCTCTCTCTCCACTGTCCATCTCTCTCTCTCCACTGTCCCTCTCTCTCTCTCCACTGTCCCTCTCTCTCTCTCTCCACTGTCTGTCTCTCTCTCTCCACTGTCTCCGTCTCTCTCTCTACTGTCCGTCTCTCTCTCTCTCTCCACTGTCCGTCTCTCTCTGTCCACTGTCTCTCTCCACTGTCTCCGTCTCTCTCTCTCCACTGTCCGTCAGTCTCTCTCTCTCCACTGTCCGTCTCTCTCTCTCTCCACTGTCCGTCTCTCTCTCTCTCCACTGTCTCTCTCTCTCTCTCCACTGTCCGTCTCTCTCTCTCTCTCCACTGTCTCTCTCCACTGTCTCCGTCTCTCTCTCTCCACTGTCCGTCCGTCTCTCTCTCTCCACTGTCTGTCTCTCTCTCTTTCCACTGTCCGTCTCTCTCTCTCTCCACTGTCTCTCTCCACTGTCTCCGTCTCTCTCTCTCCACTGTCCATCCGTCTCTCTCTCTCCACTGTCCGTCTCTCTCTCTCTCTCTCTCCACTGTCCATCTCTCTCTCCACTGTCTCTCTCTCTCTCCACTGTCTCCGTCTCTCTCTCTCTACTGTCCGTCCATCTCTCTCTCTCCACTGTCCGTCTCTCTCTCTCTCCACTGTCCATCTGTCTCTCTCTCTCCACTGTCTCTCTCTCTCTCCACTGTCCGTCTCTCTCTCTCCACTGTCCGTCTCTCTCTCTCCACTGTCCGTCTCTCTCTCTCTCCACTGTCCGTCTCTCTCTCTCCACTGTCCATCTGTCTCTCTCTCTCTCCACTGTCCGTCTGTCTCTCTCCACTGTCCGTCTCTCTCTCTCCGCTGTCCGTCTCTCTCTCTCTTCGTCTCTCTCTCTCTCTCTCTCTCTCTCTCTCCACTGTCCGTCTCTCTCTCTCTCCACTGTCCGTCTCTCTCTCTCCACTGTCCGTCTCTCTCTCTCTCTCTCTCCACTGTCCGTCTCTCTCTCTCCACCGTCCATCTGTCTCTCTCTCTCTCTCTCCACTGTCTGTCTGTCTCTCTCCACTGTCCGTCTCTCTCTCTCTCTTTCTCCACTGTCCATCTCTCTCTCTCTCTCCACTGTCCGTCTCTCTCTCTCTCTCTCCACTGTCCGTCTCTCTCTCTCTCTCCACTGTCCGTCTCTCTCTCTCTCCACTGTCCGTCTCTCTCTCTCCACTGTCCGTCTCTCTCCCTCTCTCTCTCCACTGTCCGTCTCTCTCCACTGTCCATCTCTCTCTCTCCACTGTCCATCTCTTTCTCTCTACTGTCCGTCTCTCTCTCTCCACTGTCTCCGTCTCTCACTCTCTCCACTGTCCGTCTCTCTCTCTCCACTGTCCGTCTCTCTCTCTCCACTGTCCGTCGCTCTCTCTCTCCACTGTCCGTCTCTCTCTCTCTCCACTGTCCGTCGCTCTCTCTCTCCACTGTCCGTCTCTCTCTCTCCACTGTCCGTCTCTCTCTCTCCACTGTCCGTCTCTCTCTCTCTCCACTGTCCGTCTCTCTCTCTCCACTGTCCGTCTCTCTCTCTCTCCACTGTCCGTCTCTCTCTCTCCACTGTCCATCTGTCTCTCTCTCTCTCCACTGTCCGTCTGTCTCTCTCCACTGTCCGTCTCTCTCTCTCCACTGTCCGTCTCTCTCTCTCCGCTGTCCGTCTCTCTCTCTCTCTCCACTGTCTCTCTCTCTCTCTCCACTGTCCGTCTCTCTCTCTCTCCACTGTCCGTCTCTCTCTCTCTCCACTGTCCGTCTCTCTCTCTCCACTGTCCGTCTCTCTCTCTCTCTCTCCACTGTCCGTCTCTCTCTCTCCACCGTCCATCTGTCTCTCTCTCTCTCTCTCTCTCTCCACTGTCCGTCTGTCTCTCTCCACTGTCCGTCTCTCTCTCTCTCTTTCTCCACTGTCCATCTCTCTCTCTCTCTCTCCACTGTCCGTCTCTCTCTCTCTCTCTCCACTGTCCGTCTCTCTCTCTCTCTCCACTGTCCGTCTCTCTCTCTCTCCACTGTCCGTCTCTCTCTCTCCACTGTCCGTCTCTCTCCCTCTCTCTCTCCACTGTCCGTCTCTCTCCACTGTCCATCTCTCTCTCTCCACTGTCCATCTCTTTCTCTCTACTGTCCGTCTCTCTCTCTCCACTGTCTCCGTCTCTCACTCTCTCCACTGTCCGTCTCTCTCTCTCCACTGTCCGTCTCTCTCTCTCCACTGTCCGTCGCTCTCTCTCTCCACTGTCCGTCTCTCTCTCTCTCCACTGTCCGTCGCTCTCTCTCTCCACTGTCCGTCTCTCTCTCTCCACTGTCCGTCTCTCTCTCTCCACTGTCCGTCTCTCTCTCTCTCCACTGTCCGTCTCTCTCTCTCCACTGTCCGTCTGTCTCTCTCTCTCCATTGTCCGTCTCTCTCTCCACTGTCCGTCTCTCTCTCCACTGTCCGTCTCTCTCTCTCTCTCCACTGTCCGTCTCTCTCTCTCTCCACTGTCCGTCTCTCTCTCTCTCCACTGTCCATCTCTCTCTCTCTCTGTCTCCACTGTCTGTCTCTCTCTCTCCACTGTCCGTCTCTCTCTCTCCACTGTCCGTCTGTCTCTCTCTCTCTCACTGTCCGTCTGTCTCTCTCCACTGTCCGTCTCTCTCTCTCCACTGTCCGTCTCTCTCTCTCCGCTGTCCGTCTCTCTCTCTCTCTCACTGTCTCTCTCTCTCTCTCCACTGTCCGTCTCTCTCTCTCTCCACTGTCCGTCTCTCTCTCTCTCCACTGTCCGTCTCTCTCTCTCCACTGTCCGTCTCTCTCTCTCTCTCTCCACTGTCCGTCTCTCTCTCTCCACCGTCCATCTGTCTCTCTCTCTCTCTCTCTCTCTCCACTGTCCGTCTGTCTCTCTCCACTGTCCGTCTCTCTCTCTCTTCTCCACTGTCCATCTCTCTCTCTCTCTCTCTCCACTGTCCGTCTCTCTCTCTCTCTCTCCACTGTCCGTCTCTCTCTCTCTCTCCACTGTCCGTCTCTCTCTCTCTCCACTGTCCGTCTCTCTCTCTCCACTGTCCGTCTCTCTCCTCTCTCTCTCCACTGTCCGTCTCTCTCCACTGTCCATCTCTCTCTCTCCACTGTCCATCTCTTTCTCTCTACTGTCCGTCTCTCTCTCTCCACTGTCTCCGTCTCTCACTCTCTCCACTGTCCGTCTCTCTCTCTCCACTGTCCGTCTCTCTCTCTCCACTGTCCGTCTCTCTCTCTCCACTGTCCGTCTCTCTCTCTCTCCACTGTCCGTCTCTCTCTCTCCACTGTCCGTCTGTCTCTCTCTCTCCATGTCCGTCTCTCTCTCCACTGTCCGTCTCTCTCTCCACTGTCTCTCTCTCTCTCTCTCCACTGTCCGTCTCTCTCTCTCTCCACTGTCCGTCTCTCTCTCTCTCCACTGTCCTCTCTCTCTCTCTCTGTCTCCACTGTCTGTCTCTCTCTCTCCACTGTCCGTCTCTCTCTCTCCACTGTCCGTCTGTCTCTCTCTCTCTCCACTGTCCGTCTGTCTCTCTCCACTGTCCGTCTCTCTCTCTCCACTGTCCGTCTCTCTCTCTCCCTGTCCGTCTCTCTCTCTCTCTCCACTGTCTCTCTCTCTCTCCACTGTCCGTCTCTCTCTCTCTCCACTGTCCGTCTCTCTCTCTCTCACTGTCCGTCTCTCTCTCTCCACTGTCCGTCTCTCTCTCTCTCTCTCCACTGTCCGTCTCTCTCTCTCCACGTCCATCTGTCTCTCTCTCTCTCTCTCTCTCTCTCCACTGTCCGTCTGTCTCTCTCCACTGTCCGTCTCTCTCTCTCCACTGTCCGTCTCTCTCTCTCTCCACTGTCCGTCTCTCTCTCTCACTGTCCTCTGTCTCTCTCCACTGTCCGTCTGTCTCTCTCTCTCTCCACTGTTCGTCTCTCTCTCTCTCCACTGTCCGTCTGTCTCTCTCTCTCCACTGTCCATCTCTCTCTCTCTCTCCACTCTCCATCTGTCTCTCTCTCCACTGTCCGTCTCTCTCTCTCTCTCTCTCCACTCTCCGTCTGTCTCTCCACTTTCTCTCTCTCTCTCTCTATCTCTCTCTCTCCACTGTCCGTCCCTCTCTCTCTCTCCACTGTCCGTCTGTCTCTCTCTCCACTGTCCGTCTGTCTCTCTCTCCACTCACCTCTCTCTCTCTCTCTCTCTCTCTCTCTCTCTCTCTCTCTCTCTCTCTCTCTCTCTCTCTCTCTCTCTCTCTCTCTCTCTCTCTCTCTCTCTCTCTCTCTCTCCACTGTCTCCGTCTCTCTCTCTCTCCACTGTCTCCGTCTCTCTCTCTCTCCACTGTCCGTCTCTCTCTCCACTGTCCGTCGCTCTCTCTCTCCACTGTCCGTCTCTCTCTCTCTCCACTGTCCGTCGCTCTCTCTCTCCACTGTCCGTCTCTCTCTCTCTCCACTGTCCGTCTCTCTCTCTCCACTGTCCGTCTCTCTCTCTCTCCACTGTCCGTCTCTCTCTCTCCACTGTCCGTCTCTCTCTCTCTCCACTGTCCGTCTGTCTCTCTCTCTCCACTGTCCGTCTCTCTCTCACTGTCCGTCTCTCTCTCTCTCTCCACTGTCCGTCTCTCTCTCTCTCCACTGTCCGTCTCTCTCTCTCTCTCCACTGTCCATCTCTCTCTCTCTCTGTCTCTCTCCACTGTCTGTCTCTCTCTCTCCACTGTCCGTCCGTCTCTCTCTCCACTGTCCGTCTCTCTCTCTCCACTGTCCGTCTCTCTCTCTCCACTGTCCGTCTGTCTCTCTCTCTCCACTGTCCGTCTCTCTCTCTCTCCACTGTCCGGCTCTCTCTCTCTCTCCACTGTCCATCTCTCTCTCTGTCTCTCTCCACTGTCTGTCTCTCTCTCTCCACTGTCCGTCCGTCTCTCTCTCCACTGTCCGTCTCTCTCTCTCCACTGTCCGTCTCTCTCTCTCCACTGTCCGTCTCTCTCTCTCCACTGTCCGTCTGTCTCTCTCCACTGTCCGTCTGTCTCTCTCTCTCTCTCCACTGTTCGTCTCTCTCTCTCTCTCCACTGTCCGTCTCTCTCTCTCTCTCTCCACTGTCCGTCTCTCTCTCTCCACTGTCCGTCTCTCTCTCTCTCCACTGTCCGTCTCTCTCTCTCTCTCTCCACTGTCCGTCTCTCTCTCCACTGTCCGTCCCTCTCTCTCTCTCTCCACTGTCCGTCTGTCTCTCTCTCCACTGTCCGTCTCTCTCTCTCCACTGTCCGTCTGTCTCTCTCTCCACTGTCCGTCTCTCTCTCTCTCTCTCTCTCTCCACTGTCCGTCTGTCTCTCTCTCTCTCTCCACTGTCCGTCTCTCTCTCCCTCTCTCCACTGTCCGTCTGTCTCTCTCTCCACTGTCCGTCTCTCTCTCTCCACTGTCAGTCTCTCTCTCTCTCCACTGTCCGTCTGTCTCTCTCTCTCCACTGTCCGTCTCTCTCTCTCTTCACCGTCCGTTTCTCTCTCTCCACTGTCCGTCTGTCTCTCTCTTCACTGTCCGTCTGTCTCTCTCTCTCCACTGTCCGTCTCTCTCTCTCTCTCTCTGTCTGTCTGTCTGTCATTCAGGGCAGCATCCACTACACTATATATACTCCAGGGGGCGGTATTGCGCCTAAAAGCTGTTTGCCAGCCGTCTTTAAACAACAAATGAAGAACAAGAAGAAACAACAACAAAACGAACCCACCTGCTTCTTCTAAATCAGCTGTGTGGGAACATTTCGGGTTCCCTGTGGACTACAACAACGATGAGGTGTGCGAGTGGTGGATCGGACAAGGACGCTGTGTCGGCGTTGTTCGATAGCGGTGCGGTATGCTAATGGCACCACACGCCAAACATGCTAAATCACATCAGAAGGCATCCCCCAGATTAGCCAATCAGAGCCCGGCGAAAGACAACAGCTGATCAGCAGCTGATCCCGCTGCTTTTAAGAAGCCAATCGACATGAGAGCCGAGAGACCAACATAAATAACGGAAGCTTTTGGCATAAGTTTTTCAACGACTTTGCGCTCTGGAAACACTTTCTTATTAGTTGTACAGCTTGATGAAACCTTTTAGTTTGACATCAGCCATTATAGATAATATGGCCATCTGAGTGTGTATGGTTTGTTTTTAACTGTTTAATACTGTAGCGTTCACAAGGTGAGTCGGAAACAGGCTTCTCGTTATTAGGCTTTAATAACAGATATTCTTTACAGATGATCACAGGTACAGGTACATTGTGGGGGTTCTACCTCACACTTCCCACACACTGACTTAACTCCTACCCCTACACATATACATATAGCAGTGTCTACGTCACAACTCCCCGCCCTCCCCCGTCCGCTCCCCCAACCACAGGCCCGCACCTCAACCAGCATCACTGTGCAGCTCTATGATTGGCAGAGCGACGGGGGATGCCTGAGTGACACCCTGAACATCCTATGCAGGATCGCTACAATACAGTTAATTATTCAAAATGTCAGAGTTCCTTATTTTTAAACTGACACTTACACTACTGTTCAAAAGTAAATAACAACAAACCTGGAATTACGCATTTGGGACTTTTTTTTGCTTTTTCTTGTCATACCGAACCGTGACCCCCAAACCGAGGTACGGACCGAACCGTGACTTCTGTGAACCGTTACACCCCTGTCTTAAAAAAGTAATCAGATTACTTTTAGATTACTTTCTTTTTCCTGGGTATGTTTTGGTGAACAGGAGACACAAAAAAGGAAACTGAACGTGTTTTTACTGTTTGAATGGCGTATCAAGAGCACACTGAAACATCACGTCTGAAACGATGCAACAACATAATACACGTGTTGGGGATGCAGCTTGGGAGGAGAGAGGGACACGGCTTAGAACGGCGTGTCGCCTTCTGTCCTGCCATGAATTAAAATGTCGAACTCGGACTTCATTTTAAGGACATGTCGGCCAGGGGTGTAGAGCTATATTTGTTTAAGCACCGGATCGGCAAAGCAGGAGAGTGTGTGCACCAGTCTGCCTTGATCTATGAATTCATGTCCGTGACTCTCTCAGTGTCTGCTTTATAGAAGGAACACCTCCTTCACTTCATGGCCTCTCTGCAGCGCCAGGAGCGGGAGGGTTAACCTAATAGGTTTTGTGGGCCGTGATGATTCGGCTGTTACTACATGAATATTAAATGTTGAGAGGAAATCTTTCCACCAATAATTCCAATAAGTAATCCAAAATGTATTCACTTCAGGTTTACGAAAGTAACTGTAATCAGATTACTCGTTTCTGAAATGTAACGCGAGCTGAATACAGTTACTTGATTTTTGTATTCTGATTACGTAACGCCGTTACATGTATTCCGTTACAACCCGACCCTATGCTCCGTCCACACTCACAACAACGGCCTACAGACATAAATAAACCAGCGACTGTATTCGCCATGACACAGACAGTCTGTGGTTTGTTGTTGTTTAGCTTCTGTACAGTTTCTGAACAGATATGAGGAGCTGTCTGGTGCTAACAGCTAATGGCTGATGTTTTCTGGTTGAACGTCAGTAACGGCAGGCTGAGATCCTCACCGCTGATTGGCCTCCGCGAGAACGCGCCACGTGAATTTGACGCTCGAGTTGAAAAAATTGAACTCTCGCGTTTGTTCAACAGTTCAATCGCGTGATTCGCGCCGCGTCCACCGCTTCATGCTCGCCGTCGGAGCGAATTTGCGTCTGTCCGCGTCTCTGCGTTGACTTTACATGTAATCGCGCCGCCCCCAAACATCGCATCACGTCCGGTGTGAACGTAGCATAAGGCTTAACGAGGTGCGCAATACACACTAATGTTAAAATCTGAAGAAGGCCTCTTTACCACGGTCCAAACGAAGTTAAATATCTCAAAAAGTGTAAAAAATATCAAAAATCTGAAGAATGACTTGAGATTATTTTATAGTCGGAATGAAGTCTCTAAAGCATTTGGCGCAAGGTGTAGGTAAAAGAGGATTTGAAGGTTCCTCCCATTGAGTTACATGTTAAAACTTTTTTTTTAAATCTGAATAAATATATAATATGTAAGTATGAAAAGTTGAAAGGTTCCCATCACGTGCTGAAAAGGCTGAATATGTTGTGACTGGTTTCTGTAGCTGGAAGAATGCTGAAGACGGAAGAATGCTGGAATGCTGTGGCATTCCAGCATTCCAGCATTCCAGCATTCCACTGACGAAGGGACAGTGGTGTCATGATAGAATGTGATGACATCATATACTGCAGCCACTGCAACCTTGGTGATGTCATCTTCAAAGCCTCGGAATGCGATGACATCACAGACAAACATTTGCAGGGTGAGGTGAGGTTCTGGTTCAGTTTCACCGTGCACAGCCAGCGGATACAACCAATCATCTTCTCGTTCATATTCACCTCAACGTCTCAGATATACAGACTGTCTAATTAATACACAGGCAGAGGCGGATTTACCGAACACAGGATAATTCCCTCTGACACAAAGTCACAATGAAGCCCGCCAACCACCTTAAAGCCAGGAATGTCGTCCTGCAGGGCCTCCAGGACGAGATACACAGGGCCAAGATCAACGAGAAACATCTGATGGACCAGAACGCAGAGCAGAAAAGGAAAATCTCTTCCATGGTCACAGCTGAGATGGATCTGAAGAAAGAGGAGCTGAAGAACGCTGGGCTGAATCACACGGTCAGAAATCAGACGTTCGCGTTAGAGAAGATGAGAGAGGAACTGGACAAGTTGAAAGTTGAACACAGGGATCTAGAGACCGTCAGTGCGAGTGAGAAGAAAGACTCCGAGCAGAAAATGTACTCCTTCAAACGAGAGTCTCTGGAGTATCAGAACAAGTTATGTGTGGAGAAGTCTCTGCGCCAACAGAAGGAGAAAGAAGCAGAAATGTTTGGAAACCATCAAAAGGAGAACAGGATGCTGAATATACTGGTGGAGAAGCTGTCTCATAATGTGGAGGAGCTGACCGGCTATAAATGCTTCAGCATCAAGACATTAGAAGAGCAGCGAGAACTGCATAGGAAGAAGGACAAGGAAGTGGCAGGCCTCGAGAAGGAGGTGAAAAAATCTAAAGAGTGTGCGTTGACATACAAACAACGCTACGAGAGTCTGAAACCTTACCGGGAAAAACTGAAGGTGGCGAAACACGAGTGTGAGAGACAGTCAGAGGAGCTGAAAAAACACAGACGACTGGACGATGTACACAAGACCAAGGTACATGATTTACACACGACGATAGAGCACTGGGAGCAAAAGAAAGTGGGGTGGGAAAATAAGTATGCAAACCTGGAAGTCGACATGGAGAAATTGCGGGAGGCAAACAGAACCCTCGTAACGGCAGCAGAAATGTACGAAGAAGAGGCGTTGAAGCAGCGAAACCTCATGAAACACATGGAGACCGAAGTGAAGAAGATACGTGACCTGAAGATGAAGCTCCGCGATCAAGAGAGGAAGATGACGCAAAACAGTAACGCCCATGGCCAAGGGATCATCGATCTGAGGGCCTTGATGTTAGACCTGGAGAAGAGGCTCACGCTGAAGATCATCCATGCTGACGGAGTGGAGGCGGAGAGAAACCTCCTCCTGCGAAACCAGCTCAAGGAAAAGGCGCAGCAATCCAAGCTGAAAAAAAAGATCCAGCAGCTGCAGGAGAAACTCCAAGATCAGACCTGCGAGACCGACGTCCAGAGGGTGAAGCTGGCCAGGTTGAGGATGGAGAGGCGCTGCGTGAAGAGCCGGCTGGAGAAAGTCAGCCAGTATTTGGCGGAAAGCAAGATGACGCAGGACGTGTGCGTGGTTTCTGCCGACAGGGACCAGATGCTGGGGGAGATGAAGTTGGCTAAGATGGCAGTGGAGAAGGAGACGCTGGAGAAAGAGCTGCAGATACGAGAGGACATGGTGGTGCGGCTGCAGCTGCGACTCAACCAGGAGAGAAGCTGCCAGGACGCGCACAAAATCACCATCAAAGAGCACGAGCTCCAAAAGAGGCAAATGTGGCTGGAGATGAAGAGGCTCAAGCTCAAGTGCAGCGTTCAGGTGCCGGGCGCGAGTGAGCACACTTCGCGGCGGGAGTGGACTCGGGAGAAGAAGAAGAGCCCTCACGCCTATGTGAAAGTGATGAAGGCCCAGCAGCGCCTGTATCTGCTCACGGGGAAACCTCAGAGCGTACGTCTCCTGGAGCAAAAGGACGAGGTGATCGAGGAGCTGCGGCGCATGTTGGCCCGCCGGCCGGACGACGCCATACAGAAGATGCAGCTGTTCGGCTGGGACAACAGGCGCCTGAACAAAGAGCTGATGGCGTTGAAGGGAAGCCTCGGGGTGTACCAGGCGGAGTACGACAACCTGAAGGAGGAGAACCAGAGAGTGGAAGAGGAGAAGAAGAGCCTGAAGATGGACCGCTTGAAGGCTATAGAGGTGACCAGGCGGCTGGCGGAGAAACTCAGGAAGGCGGGGTCTGGTGACATGAACCAGCAGACGCCCTTGCCCCCCATCTCCAAAAAGCCCAGATCCCCCGCCAAGGACCAGGGTTTCTCCGGCTACAGACCTCGGCCAAATTGTGTCCTCATCAAGTCCGAGCGGTTGCCAGAGATCCTAAAGACCGTCCCCCTGCCTTCCATCGCCACCGTGAAACTCCTGCCTCCCAAACCGCCGCAGCATCCTACACCGCGCCGCAGGAGCTTAGCGTTATCGGATCCACCGAGAACTGGGTCGCCTTAAGAGCAGCGGGCACAACGTTTTAGTTTTCAGTGTTAGCTAGTTAAATTAGTTTTAGTTCAGTTTTAGGTTAACGTTATTAATAGTTTATAGTAAGTTGCTACATTTTCAATGAGTTCAGATTAATTGATAGTTTTAGTAAATGTTTAGGATGTTTATATAGTGTGTTAAGTTTCCTTTGATTAATTTAAAACGTGTTTTCTTGTTTCAGTTAATTTTTAGTTAGGCTAGTTAAATTGGTTTTAGTTCAGTTTTAGATTAAAGTTATTATAGTTAATAGTTTAACGGCCCACCCATATTCAACCATAAACAATACGGAGGCTAAATAAAGTTCAGAACAATTCACAACATGTGACACGTTGTAAATCCAGTAGAACAGACCGTTGCTAAGGACTGTAATGACCGTTGCTAA
>CM070498.1:3701801-3706801 GCA_036324585.1 Champsocephalus esox
TCAATGTTTATTTATAGCCCAATATCACATGTTACATTTGTCTCAGTGGACTTCACAGTTTGTACAGAATATCAGTATGACAACACGACACCCTCTGTCCTTAGACCCTCTGTCCTCAGACCCTCTGTCCTTAGACCCTCTGTCCTTAGTCCCTCTGTCCTCAGACCCTCTGTCCTTAGACCCTCTGTCCTTAGACCCTCTGTCCTTAGTCCCTCTGTCCTCAGACCCTCTGTCCTTAGACCCTCTGTCCTTAGTCCCTCTGTCCTCAGACCCTCTGTCCTTAGACCCTCTGTCCTTAGACCCTCTGTCCTTAGTCCCTCTGTCCTCAGACCCTCTGTCCTTAGACCCTCTGTCCTTATACCCTCTGTCCTTAGTCCCTCTGTCCTTAGACCCTCTGTCCTTAGACCCTCTGTCCTTAGACCCTCTGTCCTTAGTCCCTCTGTCCTTAGACCCTCTGTCCTCAGACCCTCTGTCCTTAGTCCCTCTGTCCTTAGACCCTCTGTCCTTAGTCCCTCTGTCCTCAGACCCTCTGTCCTTACACCCTCTGTCCTTAGTCCCTCTGTCCTTAGACCCTTAGACCCTCTGTCCTTGGACCCTCTGTCCTTAGTTCCTCTGTCTTTAGACCCTCTGTCCTCAGACCCTCTGTCCTTAGACCCTCTGTCCTTAGTCCCTCTGTCCTTAGTCCCTCTGTCCTTAGACCCTCTGTCCTCAGACCCTCTGTCCTTAGACTCTCTATCCTCAGACCCTCTGTCCTTAGACCCTCTGTCCTTAGACCCTCTGTCCTTAGATCCTCTGTCCTCAGACCCTCTGTCCTTAGACCCTCTGTCCTCAGACCCTCTGTCCTCAGACCCTCTGTCCTTAGTCCCTCTGTCCTTAGACCCTCACATCGTACAAGGAAACACTTCCAGAGAAAACCCACAGTTTAAAGGAACATGGAGAAACCTCAGGGAGAGCAGCAGAGGAGGGATCCCTCTCCCAGGACGGACAGACGTGCAATAGATGCCGTGTGTGAATCCAAGAGATAATACATTTGCAACATAGGTAGTCCAGATGTTTGGAAATGCATGTGTGTATAATAGGAAGATGAATCCACGATAGAGCCATGCGAAATGAATGCAGCTGATTATTTAATGTTTTTATGGGCAATCATTGAAGCTTTGTTCGTTCCAGGTTTAATATGTGCAATAAGTTCTGCAATACACATTGAACCAGTCCGGCCCTCCACTAGTACCCATTTTTTAATGTTGGCCCCCTGTGTGTTTGAGTTTGACCCCCTGCTCGAAAGTATTGTAGTAGCTCTACAACCTGTTAGAGCTAGTAACATGTACATGGGCAATGCGAGTTAACTGTGGGTGACGTGATGACACGTTTAAGTGTGAACCTATCTCGACCGCCCGAATCTGCTTCAGGGTTTTCACTTTCTTTGCTTCTTCTGTTCTGTTTTCAATTCAGCCGGTGAACCCACGGGCGGACTGGCCATCGGGAATACCGGGAGTTTCCCCGGTGGGGAATCTTTTATTTTTTTCCTAAATCCTACCGGCCCACATTTGTAAGTGTTCCGGCCCAGCCCAGTGGGGTGTGGCCAGGGTTGGGTTGTAACGGAATACATGTAACGGCGTTACCTAATCAGAATACAAAAATCAAGTAACTGTGTTCAGCTTGTGTTACATTTGAAAAACGAGTAATCTGATTACAGTTACTTTCGTAAACCTGAAGTGAAGACATGTTTGGATTACTTATTGGAATTATTGGTGGAAAGATTTCCTCACAACATTTAATATTCATTACTAAAGGTACAGCCTTGTCTGGTTTCTTGCTCAAGGGCACCACGGCAGGGCAGGAGGTGAACCGGGACCTCTACAAGTAGAAGTCCACACTCCAAATAGGTCTGGTCAGGGACTTGAACCGGCGACCCTACGGCTCACAGTCCAAGCCCCGACTGACTGCCATAGATTTAGTCCCTAACGTTACTCTCAAAGTGCACCAGATTGATGCATTTAACTTCAACATTTAAAAAAAAATCTTCCCGGGGGAGCTTGCCCCCGGACCCCCCTTAGAGGAGGCGAGGTCCACCACCTGCCCACACCGCCTGTTAAATTGTCTCACCCACATTGAGGATGCTTCGTACGTCGCCCATGTTTTATTCCATGTGTCAAGTCAGGCAAATTGGGTCCAGATGTTATTGCATCAAAGATCTGTTAACATTAAAATCACTAAATATATGCCGTAACTATTCTGCTCTGTGCAACTCAAGGGCTCAATGTGATGACTTTATGAATAATTGTCCAAAATGACATAAAATGCATTGGGTTTTTTGTTAAGTAACATACTTTCGTCGCCGGCCGGCCGATACATGCCGCGCATTACGTGGGCCTGTCTGTCAATTAATCCCCGGGCCACTTCCCCCCCCCCAGTCCGCCCCTGGGTGAACCCATATGTTCATCAGTGTGTGTGTGAGCGTAACTGTGTGTGTTAAACTCAAACGGAGCATTTCCCGTCAGCTCAGGTTTAATTTCTGCTTTTTTAAACGGTAGTCTGTGCTCATATGGTTCAGTGTTGGGTTCGAGGCTGAATCTGCTTCACGAAAGGCAGGTTTTCAATACATTAATATCTTCCTTTCTTCTTTTCTAAGGTCTGTTGTCTGAGATGATACACTTCAGTAAAAAACGTCTAATTGATATTTCTGTTCTCGTGTTTATTTGCATTGCCTTTGATACTCAGATTAGGTTACAGATTACCGAAAGGGTTGTCCAAAATATATCAGAATATGTCACCAAATGAAGGATTAACATGTTACCCGTGAGTGATAAGAAAAACAAATCCCTGACTGTTTGCATCCATTAATTATCTTGATAAAGCACTACATGTTGAAAGATCGAGCACCTTCACCTGAGGCTGATGAATCTCTACCTGCAGCTAAGTTGTTGTGTTATGACAGATGACCTGAGCGCATAAACTCTCCCAACAATTTGAATGACAGACAACTTTAAGGAATGCAACCGGAGCCCAAAGACAGCCAGAGAGCATCTTATCTTATCCCCTCCATGACGGGTCAGCATCGAGTTCCAGCTCCATCCTGTTCCAGTTCCTCCCTGTCGCCTGCATATCAGGTAACACAGTGTGAAGGTGAAGTAATGGACGAGGCTTCAGGCCTTCAGCAGTCCTCAGCTGACCTTTTCAAAAACGTGTCAGAGTGTCTGTCAACAAGATCACTTCTTCAGATCCAAACTGAGGAATTCAGGGCCGTGAAGAGTGCAGAGGCCGCGGAGACATTAGGTCAACAGTGTGAAGAGCCTACAAGTCCTCACCGCTAAGCTAAAGGAGGCTAATGTTGGGCTATAAAGGAACTACAGCACGGTCACATGACTTCACGTCACCACTGCTAAGCTAAAGGAGGGTAATGTTGGGCTATAAAGGATCTACAGCACGGGCACATGACTTCACGTCACCACCGCTAAGCTAAAGGAGGCTAATGTTGGGCTATAAAGGAACTACAGCACGGTCACATGACTTCACGTCACCACCGCTAACCTAAAGGTGGCTAATGTTGGGCTATAAAGGAACTACAGCACGGTCACATGACTTCACGTCACCACCGCTAAGCTAAAGGAGGCTAATGTTGGGCTATAAAGGAACTACAGCACGGTCACATGACTTCACGTTACCACCGCTAAGCTAAAGGTGGCTAATGTTGGGCTATAAAGGAACTACAGCACGGTCACATGACTTCACGTCACCACCACTAAGCTAAAGGAGGCTAATGTTGGGCTATAAAGGAACTACAGCACGGTCACATGACTTCACGTCACCACCGCTAAGCTAAAGGAGGCTAATGTTGGGCTATAAAGGAACTACAGCACGGTCACATGACTTCACGTCACCACCGCTAAGCTAAAGGTGGCTAATGTTGGGCTATAAAGGAACTACTGATAGATATCACAGCGATGATAGCCTGAATTCCTCCAAATAAAAGCATATCATAATATTCATTGCCTTGTGTTTTCTTAGATTCTGCTTTAAGATTTGTATCGCTATTCAAATATACTATGAAGATAACAAAACGGAGACATTTAAGTGCCAGGAACACCTCATCCTAGCGATGCAGAAATGAAGTGAAACTTCTTAAATCTTCAGTGGATGAATTCTCTCAGTGTGACCTCTAACACAGACCTCTTATTTTAAAGAAAAAGCCCCCATTAAGGGTATGATTTACAGAGTGTAACCCCCACCTCTCACTAAACGCCGGGTATTTAATGACGTATTTCAGACAGAAAAACCATTGACCTCCAGACCAGGGGACATGAAGCGATGCTGACTATTTTCTGGTGTCAAGGACTCATTCCCAAAACTCAGCTTCCCGCTTGCTCACCTCCACCCGACGCTCCGACCGCATCACCCCCATCCTCCAGGACCTCCACTGGCTCCCCATCAAACACCGCATTGACTTTAAAAGATTACTTTTCACTTTCAAAGCCCTCAACCCCCATACCTCTGTGACCTCATCCAACGACACACCCCCGCCCGTCGCCTCAGGTCTGCTGAAGCTAACCTGCTGCAGCCCATCAGGACAAAGCTCCGCACCTGGGGTGACAGGGCCTTCGCAGCCCCACACTCTGGAGCCCCCTCCCCAGCCACGTCAGATCCGCCATCACTCTCACATCATTCAAACAATCCCTCAAAACTCACCTTTTCACTGTTGCCTTCAACTCCTATCCACTAACACCTCGCCCTTATTCCTCCTAGCTTAGCACTTTCTACTTTTGTTGTTATTTTGTTTTACTTGCTTGTAAGCGCTTTGAGCACCAGGAGAAGCGCTTTATAAATGTAATGTATTATTATTCCTGCACCACTAATTAAACCGACCAAATTATTAACTTAATTGTATTTCTGGTGTCACGTAATCTTCGTGCAGAATATGATACATATCAGAGCGATTCCTCCAAATTAAAGCATATCATGATTCAATGCTTTGTCTTCTCTTAGATTCTGCCTTAAGATTT
>CM070498.1:3711801-3726801 GCA_036324585.1 Champsocephalus esox
CAACGGTCTGTTCTACTGGATTAACAACGTGCCACATGTTCTGAATCGACAAAACAGAACTTTATTTAGCCTCCGTATTGTTTATGGTTGAATGTGAGCCGCACATTTTTTTTGTATTCTTAAGAGTTGAAAAAGGAATTTTCAGGTATTTGTGTTCAACATGTAAGAAGTAGAAAGTACAGGTATTTGTGTTCAACATGTAAGAAGTAGAAAGTACAGGTATTTGGGTTCAACATGTGAGAAGTATAAAGTACAGGTATTTGTGTTCAACATGTAAGAAGTAGAAAGTACAGGTATTTGAGTTCAACATGTAAGAAGTAGAAAGTACAGGTATTTGGGTTCAACATGTAAGAAGTAGAAAGTACAGGTATTTGTGTTCAACATGTAAGAAGTAGAAAGTACAGGTATTTGTGTTTAACATGTAAGAAGTAGAAAGTACAGGTATTTGGGTTCAACATGTAAGAAGTAGAAAGTACAGGTATTTGTGTTCAACATGTAAGAAGTAGAAAGTACAGGTATTTGGGTTCAACATGTAAGAAGTAGAAAGTACAGGTATTTGTGTTCAACATGAGAGAAGTAGAAAGTACAGGTATTTGGGTTCAACATGTAAGAAGTAGAAAGTACAGGTATTTGTGTTCAACATGAGAGAAGTAGAAAGTACAGGTATTTGGGTTCAACATGTAAGAAGTAGAAAGTACAGGTATTTGGGTTCAACATGTAAGAAGTAGAAAGTAAAAAGTCGTCAGAAACAAATAGTGGAGTGAAGTACTGATACCAGAAACATTTACTTAAGTACAATAACAAAGTATTTGTACTCCAATACTTCCCACCTCTGGATATTAAAAAATTGTTTAGATGCCAGGGCTACAGTAATAGGATTATTGGACCGCCTCCTGCATGATTACATTTCCAATATGAGTTGGAACTTGTTTGAAGTGTGAAATGTTGGCATGAGATGTGAAGGCATGAACTCCTCCTTTATCACCTCAGCTGTCATGTATTGCTATTTCCCTGTTTCCAGATACCATTAAAGTGCTTGTTCTAACAGGTTAGAAACAGCTCAGGCAGTAAAGATATATTTCCCCCCCCCAAAAAGATTATTAAAATGCTTCCTAAGCGAGACACTTTGAGTCAGTTTGGGCGCATTTATCTGTTAATTTCTCGAGGAATAAAGGTTATAGTTCCTTTATCTTGTCTGTGGATTTAGAATGGATCTGTATGAGGGCAGGAAATGGGAAGTTGACATTAACAGCAAGTCGGTCATCTTTGAAGTTACCCCAGGCAAAGCAGCGTTAACCCTTTCAATGTTTACTTTTTAAACATCGTCTGGAAGCACTGTTTTGTGTTTTTTGCTATACAGCATGTTGTATTCATTTCCAACACGTAAACTCTATGACGGAGATATAGCAAACATGAGGAAGAGTAAAGACTGCAGCTCATGTGGACAGTGTGTAATACCTCTCACTGCCAGAGGGGGAGACAAAGGTCCACAGTGCTGACATTTATAAACACAAGTTCACCAATTAAATGAATAGTACAGTTGAACACAAATACCTGTACTTTCTACTTCTCACATGTTGAACTCAAATACCTGTACTTTCTACTTCTCTCATGTTGAACTCAAATACCTGTACTTTCTACTTCTCACATGTTGAACTCAAATACCTGTACTTTCTACTTCTTACATGTTGAACCCAAATACCTGTACTTTCTACTTCTCACATGCTGAACTCAAATACCTGTACTTTCTACTTCTTACATGTTGAACCCAAATACCTGTACTTTCTACTTCTTACATGTTGAACCCAAATACCTGTACTTTCTACTTCTTACATGTTGAACTCAAATACCTGTACTTTCTACTTCTCACATGTTGAACTCAAATACCTGTACTTTCTACTTCTCACATGTTGAACTCAAATACCTGTACTTTCTACTTCTTACATGTTGAACTCAAATACCTGTACTTTCTACTTCTTACATGTTGAACTCAAATACCTGTACTTTCTACTTCTTACATGTTGAACTCAAATACCTGTACTTTCTACTTCTTACATGTTGAACTCAAATACCTGTACTTTCTACTTCTTACATGTTGAACTCAAATACCTGTAGTTTCTACTTCTCACATGTTGAACTCAAATACCTGTACTTTCTACTTCTTACATGTTGATCCCAAATACCTGTACTTTCTACTTCTTACATGTTGAACTCAAATACCTGTACTTTCTACTTCTTACATGTTGAACTCAAATACCTGTACTTTCTACTTCTCTCATTTCCCAAACAGCTGGTTCCTTTAGTCTGAATGTGTGTTGGTGCGTGATCATTATTCTTTAGAGTCGTTGCGTGCCTATTGATTGGAACACGATCCGTGTATCCATCACTTCCTGGTCTTCTCTAAAGAAGAGGGACCAATGGAAACGTTGTCATGTTGCCGTTGGTCACCATGGAAACATTCATTAGCTAACAATGACATTATTGTTCTATTGATATAAAGGGAGGTCAGGTACTCTTTAAAGCAGCTGCTAGCTATGGGTACTTTCTACTGAAGTACACTTCAAAGCCCTCTTTAGTATTTTTAAACACGAGTGTCTGTACTTCTACTCGAGTAAAGGAGGTGTGTACTGTTGCCTCTCTGGGCGGCATAGATTGAGCAGCGTGAGAGTGTTACGTCAGCTGGATTCATTTCCTCCAGGTTCACCTGCTGCCGCTGGCTTCATGCCCACCTTCTGTTGCTGGTTATTTCTGGACCTACTTTCCTCCCCTTTATTAATCTCCTCCACCTCTTTATCAGAATCAGAATACCTCTATCGGTCCCACAGAGGGTACATTTACATTGTTACAGGATAAAAGAGCCAAATACATCTAAGAGGCATGCATACAAAATATATATTAAAGATACATGAACAATTATAATAAAAAAAATACACAATTTACAAAATACACATCCTGTAGTTCTGAGGATTTAGCAGCCAGGTATATATTGCACAGCTATTAACGGCATATATATATCTCTATATATAGAAATATTTATCTATATATATATATATAGATATATATTGCACATCATTGGTATTTAACAATGTAAATACTGCTATATTTTACTTTATTTTGTGATGTTATTGATGTTTTGTAATTTTCTATCTGTGCTGGCACGAGATGTAAACAGTGACATCATGACGTTGCTCTTATCTTGGCCGTCGAAAAGCAAACTGGGTTGCATTTGTTTAGAACGTTATTCCATTATATTTCAATGTAAATACTGCAATACTTGTACTATATTTTTTATAATTTTTTTTACGTTATTATAGTTTTCTTAAAATAATTTTCCATCTGTGTTTAAGTTGTTTTACTTTTATGTACGCACCACGACACCAAGTCAAATTCCCCGTCCGTGTTAATCGACCTGGTGATAAACCTGATTCTGATTCTCTTGAGTCGTCTTCCTCCCCCGCACAGGAACACCTGCTGCTCCAGAACCAAGTTCAAAACGAGGTGTTTTCACTTGAACAATCTGCCAATAGTGACAATTAGCTTAGTCAGATCTCTTGAAATAAGAAGGGATATTTATATAAATCACATCTTGTAATCAGCTGGAGAACTCATTCTGAACTATATGTGTGTCAGGATTCTCATGATATGTCCCGTTTTTAGTTTTTATGTCCAGGTTTGGGTGTTTTGCTGTTCTGTTCTCCCTGTCTCATGTTTTCCTCATGGTCACATGTGGCCCTAATCCTCATCTGTACAAGACGAATAAAGAAAGTCACATTTATAACGCCTTGGACTGAAACGCCTTTTTTGAGAGACATTATAAACCGTCTATGTCACGAATCTTATGTTATGTCACGTTTTTAGTTTCTATGTCCAGGTTTGGGTGTTTTGCTGTTCTGTTCTCCCTGTCTCATGTTTTCCTCCTGGTTTATCGTCTGGTCCTTCTCCCTGTGTCTTCCTCCTGTCGTTAGTTTCCCTGGTGTGTCTTGTTTTCTGATTGTGTTCACCTGTTGCCCTCGTGTTTCTCCTCCTGTCGTTAGTTTCCCTGGTGTGTCTAGTTGTCTGATTGTGTTCACCTGTTGCCCTCGTGTTTCTCCTCCTGTCGTTAGTTTCCCTGGTGTGTCTCGTTGTCTGATTGTGTTCACCTGTTGCCCTCGTGTTTCTCCTCCTGTCGTTAGTTTCCCTGGTGTGTCTAGTTGTCTGATTGTGTTCACCTGTTGCCCTCGTGTTTCTCCTCCTGTCGTTAGTTTCCCTGGTGTGTCTAGTTGTCTGATTGTGTTCACCTGTTGCCCTCGTGTTTCTCCTCCTGTCGTTAGTTTCCCTGGTGTGTCTAGTTGTCTGATTGTGTTCACCTGTTGCCCTCGTGTTTCTCCTCCTGTCGTTAGTTTCCCTGGTGTGTCTAGTTGTCTGATTGTGTTCACCTGTTGCCCTCGTGTTTCTCCTCCTGTCGTTAGTTTCCCTGGTGTGTCTAGTTGTCTGATTGTGTTCACCTGTTGCCCTCGTGTTTCTCCTCCTGTCGTTAGTTTCCCTGGTGTGTCTAGTTGTCTGATTGTGTTCACCTGTTGCCCTCGTGTTTCTCCTCCTGTCGTTAGTTTCCCTGGTGTGTCTAGTTGTCTGATTGTGTTCACCTGTTGCCCTCGTGTTTCTCCTCCTGTCGTTAGTTTCCCTGGTGTGTCTAGTTGTCTGATTGTGTTCACCTGTTGCCCTCGTGTTTCTCCTCCTGTCGTTAGTTTCCCTGGTGTGTCTAGTTGTCTGATTGTGTTCACCTGTTGCCCTCGTGTTTCTCCTCCTGTCGTTAGTTTCCCTGGTGTGTCTCGTTGTCTGATTGTGTTCACCTGTTGCCCTTGTGTTTCTCCTCCTGTCGTTAGTTTCCCTGGTGTGTCTAGTTGTCTGATTGTGTTCACCTGTGGTCCTTGTGTTTCTCCTCCTGTCGTTAGTTTCCCTGGTGTGTCTAGTTGTCTGATTGTGTTCACCTGTTGCCCTCGTGTGTCTCGTCTCGTGATTACCCCTCCCTGTATTTAGTCTCTTCCTGTGTTCAGTGCTGGTTTGTCTTCTGTTTGTGAGCGAGTTCACCGTGGAGAGTTCTGTTTGAGTTAGTTAGTTTCATTATCCTTGAAATAAAGGCAGTATCAGTGTAACCTGTGTTTGGGTCCGGCTTGCTTCACTCACCGTAACAACGTGACCAGAACCAGGACATGTTGTGTTACAAAAGAAGCCGCGAATGCTCAAAGGTTTTCTGTTTTCTGTCTGTTGGTGATTTTGCAATAAATATGAGAACAAATATGTGTTTCCTCCGAGATACAACTGAAAATAAGATGCTTTGACTGAACATTGTCTAAAAACAAGACCTGATGCCTCGCTGCAGAGTCACTTCTGAAGGTATTGAGTCTTACATCAGGAGGAGAGACTCATTCTGACTGGATATCAGACACTGGGTGAGATTTGGAGTCTCCGTAGTGCAGGGGTGGGGAACCTTTTTCCTCTCAAGGGCCATTTCAATGTGTACAATATCCTCAGAGGGCCGTACAAATTATTGACCTCTGTTTAAAAAAACTAAAATCACAGCCCTTTCATTTCATGCTGTGCAGAGAAAAAGCAACCTCTTAGTCCAGATATCTCACCATGACTCACGTATGCATGCATGTGCAGGGTGTGGTGTGACCACCAACACAGAAAGATATGGACACAAGATGTGTGCAAATGCATTTAGTTTCCTATCCATGTGAACATGATTTAAGTGGGGGGGGGGACCTAACCTCCTTTAGGGGGGTCCGGGGGGCATGCTCCCCTGGGAAGATAAAAGCATCAATCTGGTGCACTTTGAGAGCAACATGAGGAGATCTATGGACACATCTCTCAACACCCAAGCACAACTGTAAGCAGATTTTCTTTTAATTTATGGATATTTGACAAATCACTCCCCTTTCAAACTGGATTCTTCTTTATTAATAACTGTCATATAGTATTTTATACCTGTTTACTTTATTCTCTTATTTTTTTTATAACTATAATGATCATATAAAGATGTGCCTTCACCTCACTGGTTGTAGACAAAGCTTCTTATAGTCGTTAGCATAGCTAGCTAACCAGATGCTAATGATAACACAGTTACTGACTGTCTGATCAGTGTGACGGATGAGCAGGTGGGCTTTCAGCTAGAGACACAGACACGCAGAAACTGCAGCATGTGTATGGACTTATCGGTACTGCAGTTTCTGAAGTCCCGGAGTGGCGTTCTGGTGCTCTCCGTCAGAACTGCACCCCTGTCAGTCGAGACATATACCGCGTGATGACACGTTAGGCTTGTGTTGTGTTCAAGGACCCTGACCTTGGCCAGGAAAAACAGGCACTCGCTTGTTTATTTGTGTTGCGGTCTAGATTTCTTTCATTTTTTTATTTTTTGCGTGTGTTTATAAATTACCTCGAGGGCCGTACCAAATTGTCTCGCGGGCCGTATACGGCCCAGAGGCCGGAGGTTCCCCACCCCTGCTGTAGTGCGTCTTCACCTCATCCTTATTTCCCTTATTTGTGTCCCTCCTCCTCCTCCTCCTCCTCCTCCTCCTCCTCCTCCTCCTCCTCCTCCTCCTCCTCCTCCTCCTCTTTTTTGCAGTAAGTTCAAAGATAGTGCTTACTGTACATTACTGTATATTTAGACCCTCCAGAAAAACGCGATTCTGCGATCGCAGAATTTTGCGCATAATCAGCAAAATGGCGCAGATTTTTAAAAAGCCGCATATTTATCAAAAGGCCGCATAATCCCCGCATTTTTCCACACAAAATTGAAAAAAAAAGTTAACTCGTCTTGACGTGAAGTGATGATGATGGGCGACGTCATCAGCTCGCGCATCACAGAAGGTAAACAACACCGTGGAGTGAACGTGTGGAGCTCACACAAGAGTTTATCTCACCAAGATGAAAACATCGAATCCATCTCATTTACCGACGAACATCTCTGCTAAAGACCGGGCGAAGCAGTTCCCCGATGTCTGGGGGGAAACTGTTCGGCCCCCCGTGCGACTGTGTTGGAGCATAAGAGAACATCGACGGTGACGACCCGCTTTCGATTCACTCAAACATTCGAAACATGCTTTCTGCTGCTGCGGACAAGAAAGAAACAACTCGCGTCCACCGAGGCATCGACCTCTAGAACCCTTTCGAGGGCTGCAAGAAGCGAGATGAGAAGCCTACAAGACTGAAGCTGGTCAGATAACGAACGAGTAAATGAAAACAGAATGAGGCGGAGAAGTGTGTGTGTGTGTGTGTGTGTGTGTGATTAAAATAGCCCAATTGCTTTTACAATAAATAAACATTGAATGTGTTTAATTGAATAGTAAAGGGGTTTAACGTTAGTCGCAGGTTGTGTGTGAGAGAGAATAAATAAATAAGACATCCCAATATTTATTTTTCCCGCATATTTTGCAACTTCCCGCAATTTCGCCGCATAAAATCACATAAAACCGCATGTTTGATCGCATAATCAAGGATCTTAGCCCGCGTTTTTCTGAAGGGTCCATATATTATACAAATGCTTGCCATGCAGGCTGTGTTGACTGGAGATGGAAATGCGTTAGTCGGTGTTGTAGCTGAGATTCGTCCCGTTGTGTGTGTGTGTGTGTCGAGTGCGTACGCGTCGCTAAGCGGGCGAGCGATAACGGGCGGCCTCGAGGCAGTCGGATGAGAAACACGATATTTATGATCAAAGACAAAGTCGCTCGGTCGCTTCGGACCCCAAACGCAAGAGAAGGGTTCAAGGGTTCAAAGGGTTTACGAATAGTTTTCATTTCTTAATTACACTTTATAAATCATTAATACGCTTTTATAAGACATGAGATGAACAGGGCGACTGTGACCGGTGGCTTGCCAAATAGTGAGCCCACATTTATCTGTACTGCTAAGCCTTATATTGGCTACCTAGCGTGCTTCGTCTCCTTCATCAGCCAGCATCCTTGGTGTCTGTTGTTCACTAAGCCTTATATTGGCTACCTAGCGTACTTCGTCTCCTTCATCAGCCAGTATCCTTGGTATCTGTTGTTCACTAAGCCTTATATTGGCTACCTAGCGTACTTCGTCTCCTTCATCAGCCAGCATCCTTGGTATCTGTTGTTCACTAAGCCTTATATTGGCTACCTAGCGTACTTCGTCTCCTTCATCAGCCAGCATCCTTGGTGTCTGTTGTTCACTAAGCCTTATATTGGCTACCTAGCGTACTTTGTCTTCTTCATCAGCCAGCATCCTTGGTATCTGTTGTTCACTAAGCCTTATATTGGCTACCTAGCGTACTTCGTCTCCTTCATCAGCCAGCATCTTTGGTATCTGTTGTTCACTAAGCCTTATATTGGCTACCTAGCGTACTTCATCTCCTTCATCAGCCAGCATCCTTGGTGTCTGTTGTTCACTAAGCCTTATATTGGCTACCTAGCGTACTTCGTCTCCTTCATCAGCCAGCATCCTTGGTGTCTGTTGTTCACTAAGCCTTATATTGGCTACCTAGCGTACTTCGTCTCCTTCATCAGCCAGCATCCTTGGTATCTGTTGTTCACTAAGCCTTATATTGGCTACCAAGCTTACTTCGTCTTCTTCATCAGCCAGCATCCTTGGTATCTGTTGTTCACTAAGCCTTATATTGGCTACCTAGCGTACTTCGTCTCCTTCATCAGCCAGCATCTTTGGTATCTGTTGTTCACTAAGCCTTATATTGGCTACCTAGCGTACTTCGTCTCCTTCATCAGCCAGCATCTTTGGTATCTGTTGTTCACTAAGCCTTATATTGGCTACCTAGCGTACTTCGTCTCCTTCATCAGCCAGCATCCTTGGTGTCTGTTGTTCACTAAGCCTTATATTGGCTACCTAGCGTACTTCGTCTCCTTCATCAGCCAGCATCCTTGGTATCTGTTGTTCACTAAGCCTTATATTGGCTACCTAGCTTACTTCGTCTTCTTCATCAGCCAGCATCCTTGGTATCTGTTGTTCACTAAGCCTTATATTGGCTACCTAGCGTACTTCGTCTCCTTCATCAGCCAGCATCTTTGGTATCTGTTGTTCACTAAGCCTTATATTGGCTACCTAGCGTACTTCGTCTCCTTCATCAGCCAGCATCCTTGGTATCTGTTGTTCACTAAGCCTTATATTGGCTACCTAGCGTACTTCGTCTCCTTCATCAGCCAGCATCCTTGGTATCTGTTGTTCACTAAGCCTTATATTGGCTACCTAGCTACTTCGTCTCCTTCATCAGCCAGCATCCTTGGTATCTGTTGTTCACTAAGCCTTATATTGGCTGCCTAGCGTACTTCGTCTCCTTCATCAGCCAGCATCCTTGGTGTCTGTTGTTCACTAAGCCTTATATTGGCTACCTAGCTTACTTCGTCTCCTTCATCAGCCAGCATCCTTGGTATCTGTTGTTCACTAAGCCTTATATTGGCTACCTAGCGTACTTTCGTCTCCTTCATCAGCCAGCATCCTTGGTATCTGTTGTTCACTAAGCCTTATATTGGCTACCTAGCGTACTTCGTCTCCTTCATCAGCCAGCATCCTTGGTGTCTGTTGTTCACTAAGCCTTATATTGGCTACCTAGCGTACTTTCGTCTTCTTCATCAGCCAGCATCCTTGGTATCTGTTGTTCACTAAGCCTTATATTGGCTACCTAGCGTACTTCGTCTCCTTCATCAGCCAGCATCCTTGGTATCTGTTGTTCACTAAGCCTTATATTGGCTACCTAGCGTACTTCGTCTTCTTCATCAGCCAGCATCCTTGGTATCTGTTGTTCACTAAGCCTTATATTGGCTACCTAGCGTACTTCGTCTCCTTCATCAGCCAGCATCTTTGGTATCTGTTGTTCACTAAGCCTTATATTGGCTACCTAGCGTACTTCGTCTCCTTCATCAGCCAGCATCCTTGGTGTCTGTTGTTCACTAAGCCTTATATTGGCTACCTAGCGTACTTCGTCTCCTTCATCAGCCAGCATCCTTGGTGTCTGTTGTTCACTAAGCCTTATATTGGCTACCTAGCGTACTTCGTCTCCTTCATCAGCCAGCATCCTTGGTATCTGTTGTTCACTAAGCCTTATATTGGCTACCTAGCGTACTTCGTCTCCTTCATCAGCCAGCATCCTTGGTATCTGTTGTTCACTAAGCCTTATATTGGCTACCTAGCGTACTTCGTCTCCTTCATCAGCCAGCATCCTTGGTGTCTGTTGTTCACTAAGCCTTATATTGGCTACCTAGCGTACTTCGTCTCCTTCATCAGCCAGCATCCTTGGTGTCTGTTGTTCACTAAGCCTTATATTGGCTACCTAGTGTACTTCGTCTCCTTCATCAGCCAGCATCCTTGGTGTCTGTTGTTCACTAAGCCTTATATTGGCTACCTAGCGTACTTCGTCTCCTTCATCAGCCAGCATCCTTGGTATCTGTTGTTCACTAAGCCTTATATTGGCTACCTAGCTTACTTCGTCTCCTTCATCAGCCAGCATCCTTGGTATCTGTTGTTCACTAAGCCTTATATTGGCTACCTAGCGTACTTCGTCTCCTTCATCAGCCAGCATCTTTGGTATCTGTTGTTCACTAAGCCTTATATTGGCTACCTAGCGTACTTCGTCTCCTTCATCAGCCAGCATCCTTGGTGTCTGTTGTTCACTAAGCCTTATATTGGCTACCTAGCGTACTTCGTCTCCTTCATCAGCCAGTATCCTTGGTATCTGTTGTTCACTAAGCCTTATATTGGCTACCTAGCGTACTTCGTCTCCTTCATCAGCCAGCATCCTTGGTATCTGTTGTTCACTAAGCCTTATATTGGCTACCTAGCGTACTTCGTCTCCTTCATCAGCCAGCATCCTTGGTGTCTGTTGTTCACTAAGCCTTATATTGGCTACCTAGCGTACTTCGTCTCCTTCATCAGCCAGCATCCTTGGTGTCTGTTGTTCACTAAGCCTTATATTGGCTACCTAGCGTACTTCGTCTCCTTCATCAGCCAGCATCCTTGGTGTCTGAGGTTCACTAAGCCTTATATTGGCTACCTAGCGTACTTTGTCTTCTTCATCAGCCAGCATCCTTGGTATCTGTTGTTCACTAAGCCTTATATTGGCTACCTAGCGTACTTCGTCTTCTTCATCAGCCAGCATCCTTGGTATCTGTTGTTCACTAAGCCTTATATTGGCTACCTAGCGTACTTCGTCTCCTTCATCAGCCAGCATCCTTGGTATCTGTTGTTCACTAAGCCTTATATTGGCTACCTAGCTTACTTCATCTCCTTCATCAGCCAGCATCCTTGGTATCTGTTGTTCACTAAGCCTTATATTGGCTACCTAGCGTACTTCGTCTCCTTCATCAGCCAGCATCCTTGGTGTCTGTTGTTCACTAAGCCTTATATTGACTACCTAGCTTACTTCATCTCCTTCATCAGCCAGCATCCTTGGTATCTGTTGTTCACTGAGTTGATTCTCGCTAAGTAGCCAATATAAGGCTTAGTTATCTTGCCAAATAGTGAGCCCACATTTATCTGTACTGCTTGCCTTATTATAAATGTTAGTAACTCGTAATAAATGTTCATAAAGAGATGCCAAGAAACATCAAGATGGATGGGGGGGAATCAACTCAGTGAGCAACAGATACTAAGGATGCTGGCTGATGAAGGACACAAAGTAAGCTAAGTAGCCAATATAAGGCTTAGCAGTACAGATACATGTGGGCTCACTATTTGGCAAGATGACTAAGCCTTATATTGGCTACCTAGCGTACTTCGTCTCCTTCATCAGCCAGCATCCTTGGTATCTGTTGTTCACAAAGCCATATATTGGCTACCTAGCGTACTTCGTCTCCTTCATCAGCCAGCATCCTTGGTATCTGTTGTTCACTAAGCCTTATATTGGCTACCTAGCATACTTCGTCTCCTTGATCAGCCAGCATCCTTGGTGTCTGTTGTTCACTAAGCCTTATATTGGCTACCTAGCATACTTCATCTCCTTCATCAGCCAGCATCCTTGGTGTCTGTTGTTCACTGAGTTGATTCTCGCTAAGTAGCCAATCTAAGGCTTAGTCATCTTGCCAAATAGTGAGCCCACATTTATCTGTACTGCTTGCCTGATTATAAATGTTAGTAACTCGTAAATAAATGTTCATAAAGAGATGCCAAGAAACATCAAGATGGATGGGGGGGGAATCAACTCAGTGAGCAACAGATACTAAGGATGCTGGCTGATGAAGGACACAAAGTAAGCTAAGTAGCCAATATAAGGCTTAGCAGTACAGATACATGTGGGCTCACTATTTGGCAAGATGACTAAGCCTTATATTGGCTACCTAGCGTACTTCGTCTCCTTCATCAGCCAGCATCCTTGGTATCTGTTGTTCACTAAGCCTTATATTGGCTACCTAGCGTACTTCGTCTCCTTCATCAGCCAGCATCCTTGGTATCTGTTGTTCACTAAGCCTTATATTGGCTACCTAGCGTACTTTGTCTCCTTCATCAGCCAGCATCCTTGGTATCTGTTGTTCACTAAGCCTTATATTGGCTACCTAGCGTACTTCGTCTCCTTCATCAGCCAGCATCCTTGGTATCTGTTGTTCACTAAGCCTTATATTGGCTACCTAGCATACTTCATCTCCTTCATCAGCCAGCATCCTTGGTGTCTGTTGTTCACTGAGTTGATTCTCGCTAAGTAGCCAATCTAAGGCTTAGTCATCTTGCCAAATAGTGAGCCCACATTTATCTGTACTGCTTGCCTTATTATAAATGTTAGTAACTCGTAAATAAATGGTCATAAAGAGATGCCAAGAAACATCAAGATGGATGGGGGGGGAATCAACTCAGTGAGCAACAGATACTAAGGATGCTGGCTGATGAAGGACACAAAGTAAGCTAAGTAGCCAATATAAGGCTTAGCAGTACAGATACATGTGGGCTCACTATTTGGCAAGATGACTAAGCCTTATATTGGCTACCTAGCTTACTTCGTCTTCTTCATCAGCCAGCATCCTTGGTATCTGTTGTTCACTAAGCCTTATATTGGCTACCTAGCATACTTCATCTCCTTCATCAGCCAGCATCATTGGTGTCTGTTGTTCACTGAGTTGATTCTCGCTAAGTAGCCAATCTAAGGCTTAGTCATCTTGCCAAATAGTGAGCCCACATTTATCTGTACTGCTAAGCCTTATTATAAATGTTAGTAACTCGTAAATAAATGGTCATAAAGAGATGCCAAGAAACATCAAGATGGATGGGGGGGGAATCAACTCAGTGAGCAACAGATACTAAGGATGCTGGCTGATGAAGGACACAAAGTAAGCTAAGTAGCCAATATAAGGCTTAGCAGTACAGATACATGTGGGCTCACTATTTGACAAGATGACTAAGCCTTATATTGGCTACCTAGCTTACTTCGTCTCCTTCATCAGCCAGCATCCTTGGTATCTGTTGTTCACTAAGCCTTATATTGGCTACCTAGCGTACTTTGTCTCCTTCATCAGCCAGCATCCTTGGTGTCTGTTGTTCACTAAGCCTTATATTGGCTACCTAGCGTACTTCGTCTCCTTCATCAGCCAGCATCCTTGGTATCTGTTGTTCACTAAGCCTTATATTGGCTACCTAGCATACTTCATCTCCTTCATCAGCCAGCATCCTTGGTGTCTGTTGTTCACTGAGTTGATTCTCGCTAAGTAGCCAATCTAAGGCTTAGTCATCTTGCCAAATAGTGAGCCCACATTTATCTGTACTGCTAGCCTTATTATAAATGTTTGTAACTCGTAAATAAATGTTCATAAAGAGATGCCAGGAAACATCAAGATGGATGGGGGGGGAATCAACTCAGTGAGCAACAGATACTAAGGATGCTGGCTGATGAAGGACACAAAGTAAGCTAAGTAGCCAATATAAGGCTTAGCAGTACAGATACATGTGGGCTCACTATTTGACAAGATGACTAAGCCTTATATTGGCTACCTAGCTTACTTCGTCTTCTTCATCCGCCAGCATCCTTGGTATCTGTTGCTCACTGAGTTGATTCTCGCTAAGTAGCCAATATAAGGCTTAGTCATCTTGCCAAATAGTGAGCCATGTATGCAAACTGTTAGAACTGGTTTATAAATGGTTAATAAAGTGTTTACAACCTAATTCATAGCCTAATTAGAAACCCTTTTTGAATCCTTTATAATATAATCTTATTGTGAAGTGCTACCCTTTTTTTAATCCTTTTTTTAAATCCCCTTTCCTCAGATTCACGACATGTTTCCACAGAATGTAGTTCGTAACTCCCTCTCTCCTCCAGCATCACGTCTCTCTGGTTTGACCTGGACATCCTGGACATGGAGCCTCGGGGAAAACGTCTGCTCACCTTCTGTTGTTGTTTCAAAAAGGATTGTGACATATATGACAAAAACAAGATAATAATATATATTCAAATTGGAAACCACAAATCAAAGTGAAGATAACAAATTAAACAATAAGATATATATTACATTTAAATTAAAAAGGCTCTCGCAGTTATTTTCTCATATTTTTGACTTTTTCTTTTTCCTGACTGCAACATTTTTCGGTGCATTTTGCGACGGAGTGCAAAGAAAATGTGAACATATCATGACATAAATCCGATGGATATATAGATGTATATGTCAGGGATGATGTGCTCAGGTCATTAATTAAGAAAATACGCAAAATAAAGGGTTATCTCTGACGAAAGTCCACCGCTTTGATTTTCTTTTTCATTTCCCCGTCTTTCAACGCGGCCAGAGCCCAACCTGCGTTCCTGTGAGACACTTTCAAAGATCACTAAGAAACGTTTAAAGAATCCGGACATTTTGGTATGAAAACCTTACTCTTTCACTTAAATGCTAAAAACTTCGATCTTATATTTAAAACTTTATCCAAACCTAGCCCGGCCGGGGAGTGTGGAGCGGAGTCCCTGACCCACTCCTACCTCTGACCAATGCAGGTTCCAGTGTGGAGCGGAGTCCCTGACCCACTCCTACCTCTGACCAATGCAGGTTCCAGTGTGGAGCGGAGTCCCTGACCCACTCCTAC
>CM070498.1:3731801-3799301 GCA_036324585.1 Champsocephalus esox
TTTTCACAGTCAAGCGTGTGCAACCCTTTCAGTCTACATCGGGAGCTTTTTGAATGAGCTAATGGCCAATTACGACCCAACAGTTAGCACCTCCCAGGTTCCCAACATGTTTTCTCCATTGGAATTCAGATTATGTGAGAAAATTATCTCTGTGTCAAACACATGTTTATGATACACTTTCTGTTCAGCAGGATAATCTCCACATATTAAAATCACTTGATGATTTCTGAAGTGAAAAGCTAACGTAGTTTTTAACGTAGCTCACAGTTATAAAGGAACCTCAGCACGGTCACATGACTTCACGTCACCACCGCTAAGCTAAAGGAGGCTAATGTTGGGCTATAGAGGAACTACAGCACGGTCACATGACTTCAAGTCGCCACCGCTAAGCTAAAGGAGGCTAACGTTGGGCTATAAAGGAACTACAGCATGGTCACATGACTTCAAGTCGCCACCGCTAAGCTAAAGGTGGCTAATGTTGGGCTATAGAGGAACTACAGCACGGTCACATGACTTCACGTCACCACCGCTAAGCTAAAGGTGGCTAATGTTGGGCTATAAAGGAACTACAGCACGGTCACATGACTTCACGTCACCACCGCTAAGCTAAAGGTGGCTAATGTTGGGCTATAGAGGAACTACAGCACGGTCACATGACTTCACGTCACCACCGCTAAGCTAAAGGTGGCTAACGTTGGGCTATAAAGGAACTACAGCACGGTCACATGACTTCACGTCACCACCGCTAAGCTAAAGGCGGCTAATGTTGGACGTGATGACGTTTAATCATCTCATTTAGTTGTTTACTACCACAGTTTTTAAATTCACCAGTGGGGTATTTACTGACGTATTTTATGTCGTAGGACAAAACGTTAAAATCTCTTCAGCTTGTGTTAACCACAGACCTTATTTCAACATTCAGACCAATTCAGAAACCATTGTCTTCTGGACCAGTTGACAGGGAGTGCTACAATACTTTCTGACGGTGCCGCTAACAAGGCTGCTTGGAGTAGTTGAGACAAAGTCTAGACTCAGAGGATGGATGCGACTGCCTGTCATAAAGAACAGATGGATATGAGCCTCATGCAATTAGCCTGTTGGCCTCTTCCACTCACTGTTTTATTGCTTTGACTGCTATCTGACTGCAGGAAATCCACCAGGGAAGCCAGGACATTATGCAAGGAATCACCGGGAACACAATCTAAACGAGGGATAATTAGATGTAATGCACCCTATAACAAATAAACACACCTACCCAAAACAGCCACCTATCTACGACTCCATCAAATACCCACCCCATGCATTGAGGTCCAAACGTTGCTAATGGGGAATGCTGCTCAGGCATTTCAGCCCCTCCCTGTAATTATAGTATTTGCTTTGAGGCCTGAGAGACCCTTTGGGTGTGTGTGTGTGTGTGTGTGTGTGTGTGTGTGTGTGTGTGTGTGTTTGGGGGGCAGATTAAGTGGAAAGGACACCCCCGACCCCTCTCCTCAACCTTCTGGCCTTTATAACAAAACCCTGCAGCTCTGAGAGGAGAGGGAAGAGGAAATATGGGAATATTCTGTAGCGTCACATCTTTCCCGCTTCTGGTTCAAATGAAAAAGTATTAGTCTTACAGGTTTAGCATTAGCAGCATTGTGTACATTGAATTATATTTAGATTATACACTGCACCTATTGCTTGGTTTTTCAGCAGTCATCCTCTGTTAGCGACCGCAGGATGACAACATCATATGAGGACATGTTTAATAACTGTGTAGAGTCTCTTGTTGTAGATGCTCTGCTGTGAGGAGAGAGGGAAACACAAAACTTATGAGCCAGTCGGACTGCAGACTAAAGCTCATGTGGACAGTTTAGTATAACTCTCACTGCCAAACTGACAAAGTACCACAGTGTGTATAAAAACAAGTTAACCTGGAGACTGAATTCAATCCATTTAGCTGAACGTTAGCTGAACGTTAGCTGAACGTTAGCTGAACGTTAGCTGAACGTTTGCTGAACATTAGCTGAACGTTAGCTGAACGTTAGCTGAACGTTAGCTGAACGTCAGCTGCACGTTAGCTATCTTTAAAAAAAGGTAACCAGCTAGCTAATGTTAGCAATCTACTTAACAATCAAGCCGGTTAGCTGTCTAACTAGTTAGCTAGCTTACGTTAGCTAGCTATCTAACTAGCTGGGACTTTTACCTGGTTAAATAAAGGATGTATATAATTAAGGAATATTTGACTTTTACAATATTGGTGGCTCTCATAATTGACATCAGATTTATGATGTAACATCCTATGGTTAAACTTGCAGTGCGGACATGTGTCGACATTCAGGCAGTGAGAGTTATTATAAAAACATTGTTGACATAATTTATTTGATCCCTTAGAAGATGCATAAGTGGGTCTTTTTGGACCCGGTGAGGTGGTTTTCTTGAAGTATCTTTGTAATTACATTTTTTTATCATTTCATACTCCAGCTATTCCTCAAGAAACATGTTTTGGATATCGTGCCTTTCACATTTTAAATTTACATTTGAAGAAATTGTAGTTTTTGTATTTCCACCCCAAGCTTCCATAAGTGGGTAAAAAATGACCCGCATGCATTTTCTATGGAATCCTACGGGAACCTTTGATTCTTATCACCTGTTGCTGTCAGGACTACATTCACTGTGGACCACACATCACAAGTGACACCTCTCTTTACACCGCAAGATCTGATACCAGTATAATAATAATACATTATATTTGTATAGGGCTTTTCAAGGACTCAAATCGCTTTACAATATAAGGGAAGGTTAGGGTGGGGGGTATGGGACTATCAAACTGGATCAACCGGCATGGATCGATGGGGAGAATTATAAATAGTGAAAAATTAAATATAAAATATATTTCCAAAATATAATACTAAATCTTATACAAGTTATTTCTCTTAACCAAAATGGCAAACATTGTATAAAAACTAGGGCTGTCAGTCGATTAAAATAGTTAATCACGATTAATCGCAAATTAATCGCACGTTTTTGATCTGTTCTAGATGTACCTTAGAGGAATATGTTTCAAGTTTTTAATACTCTTATCAACATATGAGTGGACAAATATGCTTTATGCTAATGTTTATTATCATTTGAACAATGACAAATAATCGCCTCAATTCAACCTGGAACCTCTCATGCAATACAAATGGTGTATATGTGTGTGTGAGATCGTTGGAGCTATGTGCAACTCAAGGCATATGCTCGAACGGGAGCTGCCTGGACGCTGCAATCATGAGTGTGCTGACTGTTCGTACAACGTCCCGCTGTAAACAGCTCCTTATATCCGTTAGCGCAGCTAGCTAGCACCAGATGCTAACAACAACAATAGCCGCGTTCACACTGCGGTACGGTAATGCACGTAAGGTCTTTCTCTCGCTCGCTCGGGCCACACGTACACGCACCCTCCCGGTCCTCCCGATGGCCAGTCGGTGCCTGCCGGTGAGCGTGGAAGTGTGGTCTGCCACAAGCGGGCGTCAGGAGCGGGGCTGTCAGCATCAGCTTGTAGACGGTATTTTAAACTCGATGCGCTCTGAAGCTACGGGGCGGCCGAGGAAAAAAAAATACACATGCGTTAATCGCGTTAAAATAATTAGTGGCGTTCATTTTTTTTTATTAACGCGTTAACTTGACAGCCCGAATAAAAACACATATTATTCTGATTCGGGTCCTTTTTGACCCACTTCTGGACGAGTGTGGGGTCCAGCCGCTCAAGGGCATCTGGAGGTTAAAGCCGACCTTCACAGCTTCAAACATCGCTGTAATCTGGGAGAAACTGAATGCAACAGATTTATATGTAGAAATCCCACACTCCAACTTTAAAGGGCTTTAACAAACACTTTCAAGTCTAAATGCAATTTCAATTCTCACAGTTCTTCTGAAAGTTACTTTGAATCTCATCCCCAGAACTTTTCCATGACTCTTCATTGCTTTTTTACGAGTGCCCACAGTGGTGCAACAAAACACTTTAACAGACGCTGCGACAGTAAAAGTTTTAGGGTAGGGACGAGGCTCTGCAGTTTCCTGTCGAGTCAAAAACAGACTTCCTCGTAGACTTGTTTGTACACGCTAAGAATAACAGCCATTTCACAAACAGTACAAGTTGCACTGACCCCAAAGCAAACGATTCTTATTCGATCCGACAATGTGGACGTGGACATGTAGAGGGGACACATGTTGATGTAGAAGAGACATGAGGAAGAGGGGACACATGTTGATGTAGAAGAGACATGAAGAAGAGGGGACACATGTTGATGTAGAAGAGACATGAGGAAGAGGGGACACATGTTGATGTAGAGGAGACATGAAGAAGAGGGGACACATGTTGATGTAGAAGAGACATGAAGAAGACGGGGACACATGTTGATGTAGAAGAGACATGGAGAAGAGGGGACACATGTTGATGTTGAAGAGACATGGAGAAGAGGGGACACATGTTGATGTAGAGGAGACACGAAGAAGAGGGGACACATGTTGACGTAGAAGAGACACGAAGAAGAGGGGACACATGTTGACGTAGAAGAGACACGAAGAAGAGGGGACACATGTTGATGTAGAAGAGACACGAAGAAGAAGGGACACGTGTTGATGTAGAAGAGACACGGAGAAGAGGGGACACGTGTTGATGTAGAAGAGACATGGAGAAGAGGGGACACGTGTTGATGTAGAAGAGACATGGAGAAGAGGGGACACATGTTGATGTAGAAGAGACATGAAGAAGAGGGGATACATGTTGATGTAGAAGAGACATGAGGAAGAGGGGACACATGTTGATGTAGAAGAGACATGAAGAAGAGGGGACACATGTTGATGTAGAAGAGACATGAAGAAGAGGGGACACATGTTGATGTAGAAGAGACATGAGGAAGAGGGGACACATGTTGACGTAGAAGAGACATGAAGAAGAGGGGACACATGTTGATGTAGAAGAGACATGAAGAAGAGGGGACACATGTTGATGTAGAAGAGACATGAAGAAGAGGGGACACATGTTGACGTAGAAGAGACATGAAGAAGAGGGGACACATGTTGATGTAGAAGAGACACGAAGAAGAGGGGACACATGTTGATGTAGAAGAGACATGAAGAAGAGGGGACACATGTTGATGTAGAAGAGACATGAAGAAGAGGGGACACATGTTGATGTAGAAGAGACATGAAGAAGAGGGGACACATGTTGATGTAGAAGAGACATGAGGAAGAGGGGACACATGTTGATGTAGAGACATGAGGAAGTGGATGTTGCACAATAGGAGACCTTGAAAGACTCTTACTCTGGTGGCTGAGTCAGAGCGCTCTGTAGTCCATCCCAATATAAGCACTGGTCTTCAGTTGAAGGCCTCCATGTCCCGGCTTCATGCCGGTTTGAGAGTTTAAAGGAGGTCGCGACCTTCCCCAAACCTGAACCTCTCCAGGTGGGGGTCAGCCTCGTAACCCCTACAATAATCCAGGAGGTCTGATCTGAAACGTCAGCCCAGCAGAGAGACGTTTCGCAGGTGGCAGTTTAGTTAGTTGGCTTAACAGTGTCTCCATTAAATCATATTATATGAGACACTGAGGGTGAAGTATACTCCTCCTGATTCGCCCTGTGCATGTCGTACCCACTCGACCTCAAGACATGTACATTGAACATATTTGAACTCCCTGACCACCTGGAAGTCGGTGATTTTGAATTTTTTTCTGTATTTTTACAGTACATTTTCTTGGTCGCCTCCTAGGGAGTACCTCAGATGTATTCAACGTGTGGGTGGAGGAACCGTACATCAAACGTGTCGCAGTGTGAAGGAATAGTTAAAAATAGTTACAACAATTAGTTTTTAGGTGAATGGAGAACACACCGTTTTTTGGACGTTTGACCGTGTCAACGAAACATCGTCTGATCCGAACTTTACATGCTTGTTAACTTGTTTTGATTCTAATCGCTTAACTCAACGCCCCTCTTAACGTGTTGCTGTGACGACGCAATTTCCCAATTTGTAATGAATATCCAATCTAATATCAGAAACTGCCTGTGTGCCTTACATTTAAAAACCTTGAATCTGATTCTCATGTTGGATTACATGTGAGATAATAATAATAATAATAATAATAATTTCAATTGATATAGCGCCTTTCACGAAACCCAAGGATAATAATAATCATACAGAGCAATAGCAGGAAATAAGTGATCGATATTGCATGATTAATGCAGTGCAACGCTAAGGCACGACTCAAAGAGACCAAGGGACTCCTCCACTGCCTGGACGCTGTTGCACAGACGTCTAATGTGGGGGTCGTTAAGTGCAGACAACAAAGTCATAAAGTTATAGCAATGCTGGGAGGCAGATAGTATAAAGGACAGCGTGATGAAATCTCTGGTAGCAGGCACACATGCCAGGGAACAGTGTAGCTGCTAGTGAATGCCTTATTGTTTTCATATTTAACCGACATCAGCTTTCAACACCAGCGCACACGTTTTATTCCCTGCATGGTGGTCTGTGTGTCAGATATTTGGAGTAGGCTGTCCCGAAAGATGATTTATAAGTCAGCTCCCGCCTTGCAGACATAAACACGGGGTGCAACGCGATATGTTATCGATGAGACACCAGATTCTCAAAGATAATGATAATTGGATAGTGGTAATATAACTACTATGCTTCAGTACATCGAGGCAGTCTATTAGGGTCATTGCTTATATTCCTTATTCCTTTAAAATTAGTTTAGTGCATTTTCTGCCATATTGAAACATATTATAGTTATATTAAATCTAAATAGTAAATAATAATGAGAGCCACGGTGAGATCAGGCGTTCATGGATGTGTCTGGGCGGTGAGTTGCAGAGTCACCGCCCAGACACATATTAATATAATAATAATATCTGAATATTACATTACATTGCATTTAGCTGACGTTTGTATCCAAAGCGACTTACAATTAGTGCGTTCGACCAACAAAATACAAACTTGAAGAAAACAGAATCATAAAGTACATCAGGTTTCATAGAGCCAAAACATTTCAAGTGCTGCTCAACTGGCTTTAGGTAAGCCAGTGCTTTGTTAGTATATAAGTGCTTTGTTAGTATATAAGTGCTTTGTTAGTATATAAGTGCTTTGTTAGTATATAAGTGCTTTGTTAGTATATAAGTTATTTGTTAGTATATAAGTGCTTGGTTAGTATATAAGTGCTTTGTTAGTCATTCTATCCTCGAAGTGGAGTCGAGAGAGATGAGTTTTCAGTCCGGAAGGTGTGTAAGCTTTCTGTGGTCCTGATGTCAATGGGAGCTCATTCCACCATCTTGGAGCCAGGACAGCAAACCCACGTGTTTCTGCTGATGGGAACTTGGGTTCCCCTCGCAGCGAAGGTGCAGCGAGCCGTTTGGCTGATGCAGAGCGGAGTGCACGTGCTGGGGTGTACGGTTTAACCATGTCCTGGATGTAGGAAGGGCCAGATCCATTCGCAGCACGGTACGCAAGCACCATTGTCTTGAAGTGGATTCTAGCAGTTACCGGAAGCCAGTGGAGGGAGCGGAGGAGCGGCGTGGTGTGGAACATTCAGGAAGGTTGAAGACCAGACGAGCCGCTGCATTCTGGATGAGCTGCAGAGGTCGGATGGCACATGCAGGTAGACCAGCCAGGAGGGAGCTGCAGTAGTCGAGGCGTGAGCTGACGAGAGCTTCAGAATATGAGACCTCCTCCTGTAATTGCATTGTCTCATTTGACATGTCCTGGTTATTTCATCCTGTGAACAACGTTTAGTGAGCAATCTAGTAACTTTTTTATTTTGCGTCCAGAATGCGAGACTGGGCTCTTAATAGACTGACATCCAGTGAAGCCCTTTCACCCATCACGGCTTCATGCTGCAGCACAGACGCATTACCGCGTCACATTGTTCCAGACCACGGATGGTCATGGGTTTCTATGAAAAGGCAGGAAATTGAACGTAGTAATTATGCGTAAAGTCTATAAGTAAATGTAATTAGGACAAACTGTGTACCAGCCAACATGAGGATAAAGGGCAACACTACTTTCAACTCACCCCTTTTGAATTTAAATGATTTAAACAGTGAATGTATTGTTTATAAAGCTATAATTTGTAAAAGGCAGATTAATAGTCCTTGACATATGCACTAATTAGCACCTACAGATCTCCGTCGGTGTGTTTTAAGCTACGCAGAATGCTTTAAACCAGGGGTGTCAAACTCAAGGCCCGGGGGCCAATTTCGGCCCGCGACTTCATTTCATGCGGCCCCTCAAGAGATTGCAAAGAATATAATATGTTTATTATACGGTTACATGCCGATTTACAGAAGCACATTGCCCATGAACTACATTTCCCACAATGCATCTCAAATTTGACTTTTTTCTCATAATTTGATTTTTTTTCTTCAAAATATAAATTTTTTCTCAGAATTTGATTTTTTTTAAATCATTTTGTAACATTCTCACTGAAGAGACTTGCAATGATTTGCCCTAGACTTCCGCTTTCAGACGTAATTAATATGAAGTTTTTACCCTATCCGATAAGAATCCAATGCAGAGGCAATAATGTAATATAATACATTATTTTATATATATGATATATTTTTATATGTATTTTGATATAGTCTTAAAGTTACAACCGGCCCTTTGAGTGCAACCATAATGCTGATGTGGCCCGCGAAGAAATTGAGTTTGACCCCCCTGCTTTAAACCATGCGGTTAGAAATGCTAAATGAACAGGCTAAGGTTAGGGGATATTGGTGAAGGTGCACTTGTATATTTAGAGGGAAACAGACCAGAACTAATGTCGGTAGATCAGGTTACTGTCAAGGTGTTGGACGGATGAATAAAGCCGTATTTTCATTAAGCCAAAAGCTACGTCAGCCTGTCTGCGATTCTTTTGAAACGCCCACATCGAAAACCAGAGCCTTGATGTGATTGCTCAGATATTATATTTCAGCATCTGCCTCTTTCTTTCCTTTCTTTTCTGAAAGTGGGGGTATACTCACTTCACAAATAACAGGAAGCAGATTGAAGGGATGAATCGCAGAAGGAACAGAAGAAGGAGGAGGGATAATGCTGTATAGTTTCCAGTGAAAAAAAACCTGAAATCCTTTTCGCTTTCTTCATATTTTACCACACTCTTCTAGTGAATAACCTTCGTACAAACACATGGGGAGAGAGGGCAAAAGTACACATCCTTTACTCAAGTAGAAGTACAGATACTAAAAATGTGTCTCAAAATACTATTATAGAATTTGTGTTCAACATGTGAGAAGTAGAAAGTACAGGTATTTGAGTTCAACATGTAAGAAGTAGAAAGTACAGGTATTGAGTTCAACATGTAAGAAGTAGAAAGTACAGGTATTTGAGTTCAACATGTAAGAAGTAGAAAGTACAGGTATTTGAGTTCAACATGTGAGAAGTAGAAAGTACAGGTATTTGAGTTCAACATGTGAGAAGTAGAAAGTACAGGTATTTGAGTTCAACATGTAAGAAGTAGAAAGTACAGGTATTTGTGTTCAACATGTAAGAAGTAGAAAGTACAGGTATTTGAGTTCAACATGTAAGAAGTAGAAAGTACAGGTATTTGAGTTCAACATGTAAGAAGTAGAAAGTACAGGTATTTGTGTTCAACATGTAAGAAGTAGAAAGTACAGGTATTTGAGTTCAACATGAGAGAAGTAGAAAGTACAGGTATTTGAGTTCAACATGTGAGAAGTAGAAAGTACAGGTATTTGAGTTCAACATGTGAGAAGTAGAAAGTACAGGTATTTGAGTTCAACATGTAAGAAGTAGAAAGTACAGGTATTTGTGTTCAACATGTAAGAAGTAGAAAGTACAGGTATTTGAGTTCAACATGTAAGAAGTAGAAAGTACAGGTATTTGTGTTCAACATGTAAGAAGTAGAAAGTACAGGTATTTGAGTTCAACATGTAAGAAGTAGAAAGTACAGGTATTTGGGTTCAACATGAGAGAAGTAGAAAGTACAGGTATTTGGGTTCAACATGTAAGAAGTAGAAAGTACAGGTATTTGTGTTCAACATGTAAGAAGTAGAAAGTACAGGTATTTGAGTTCAACATGTAAGAAGTAGAAAGTACAGGTATTTGAGTTCAACATGTAAGAAGTAGAAAGTACAGGTATTTGAGTTCAACATGTGAGAAGTAGAAAGTACAGGTATTTGTGTTCAACATGTAAGAAGTAGAAAGTACAGGTATTTGAGTTCAACATGTAAGAAGTAGAAAGTACAGGTATTTGAGTTCAACATGTAAGAAGTAGAAAGTACAGGTATTTGTGTTCAACATGTGAGAAGTAGAAAGTACAGGTATTTGAGTTCAACATGTAAGAAGTAGAAAGTACAGGTATTTGTGTTCAACATGTAAGAAGTAGAAAGTACAGGTATTTGTGTTCAACATGTGAGAAGTAGAAAGTACAGGTATTTGTGTTTAACATGTAAGAAGTAGAAAGTACAGGTATGTGTGTTCAACATGTGAGAAGTAGAAAGTACAGGTATTTGAGTTCAACATGAGAGAAGTAGAAAGTACAGGTATTTGTGTTCAACATGTGAGAAGTAGAAAGTACAGGTATTTGTGTTCAACATGTGAGAAGTAGAAAGTACAGGTATTTGTGTTTAAAATGTAAGAAGTAGAAAGTACAGGTATTTGAGTTCAACATGTAAGAAGTAGAAAGTACAGGTATTTGGGTTCAACATGTAAGAAGTAGAAAGTACAGGTATTTGGGTTCAACATGAGAGAAGTAGAAAGTACAGGTATTTGAGTTCAACATGAGAGAAGTAGAAAGTACAGGTATTTGAGTTCAACATGAGAGAAGTAGAAAGTACAGGTATTTGAGTTCAACATGTAAGAAGTAGAAAGTACAGGTATTTGAGTTCAACATGTAAGAAGTAGAAAGTACAGGTATTTGAGTTCAACATGTAAGAAGTAGAAAGTACAGGTATTTGGGTTCAACATGTAAGAAGTAGAAAGTACAGGTATTTGTGTTCAACATGTGAGAAGTAGAATGTACAGGTATTTGAGTTCAACATGAGAGAAGTAGAAAGTACAGGTATTTGTGTTTAACATGTAAGAAGTAGAAAGTACAGGTATTTGGGTTCAACATGTAAGAAGTAGAAAGTACAGGTATTTGTGTTTAACATGTAAGAAGTAGAAAGTACAGGTATTTGTGTTCAACATGTAAGAAGTAGAAAGTACAGGTATTTGTGTTCAACATGTGAGAAGTAGAAAGTACAGGTATTTGTGTTTAAAATGTAAGAAGTAGAAAGTACAGGTATTTGGGTTCAACATGTAAGAAGTAGAAAGTGAAAAGTCATTAGAACAATAAGTAGTGGAGTAAAGTATTGATACCAGAACAATGTACTTAAGTACAGAAACTACTACAGAAAAGTATTTGTACTCCACTACTTCCCACGTCTGCACATGGGGGTAATTGCCCTTGTGCCCTTGTGCCAGGCAGGGCTTGTTGAGCGTTCTTCAGAAACCACCATCAGAAAACGCCCCGGGGCTCACAAAGCCAGATTGGCAGCTCCATGATCCAACTTGTCCGTGTTGCAATAGTAACCACGCAGGAAACGGGTGACTAAACTTTACATTGAGTGAAGTGCTGTGTGCGTTAAAGTACTTTGTGTTTCTGTTAAATAATTAAAGGGTACTGTTAAAAGATACGGCCAAGGGCTAACTTACAAAGAGCAGAGACTGACATGGTTTCTCTATTGATTTTAACCAAACTAGTACTGCTTTGTATATATATTAGATGACTTGGTAGACAGTCAGAAATGTATTTTCTTTGAATCAATTGATCTATATAAATATATATGCTGATATAGTATAATGCAGTACTGTACTACTAACCCACACAGTATTTAACTTGGGTCCGTATCAATAGTAATATCATACTATGAAAAGATCCATTCTGTTTAGCTGGTAATACTTGGGTACTTCATATTATTCTGAACATGTTTATATGCAGAACGAGTACTTTAAGTTTATTTTGATGCTACAATTTTAAGACCATAGTATTTCTACTTTTACTCAAGTAAACAAGTACTTGTTCCAACACCGTTAATATGTACATTGATGAAAGGTGAGGGTCATTCGGGGTCTTTTGGGTAGAATAATCCTTTAAGCTGGAAAGACCTCACACATATATTCCAATATCAGTTTGTCTCTGTTTACGAGAGGTTCCCTAAAAGAAGAATCGTGGAGTTTGGGTTCCTCAAAAACTGCTTTTCTGATTCGAGCAGAGCCCAGCAACATTCACAGGATACACAAACTGCTTTTCTGATTCGAGCAGAGCCCAGCAACATTCACAGGATGCACAAACTGCTTTTCTGATTCGAGCAGAGCCCAGCAACATTCACAGGATACACAAACTGGTTTTCTTTTATTGCGACAACGTCCTGCATTCATTCAACTGTGTTCCCAACTAAACCTGAACGCCCCCTCCGGTCACAACAACAACTCTGCAACCGATTTGAACGTGTTTAAACGCTCTGAGCAATACAATACAACAAGACGTCTTCGTAGTGTCCATGTTGTCTCCTCATTGCGACAATATTTCATAAACTCTGAAAACAGACGTTTGGGAAAGGGGACCGTCTTTGAATATCCAGTATTCTCTTGACTTTCTGCCCTACTTTTTATTTTGTATTTTTGTATTTTATTATATATGTTGCATTGTTGGAGGAGCCATGTCTACACTGTAGCTTACGACAATAAAACCTCTATAGGTATATCAGTCAGATTTTAGAAACCAGCAAGGGATTAGCAGAAAGGATCTTGTAGCTTCAGCCTGCAGCAGAAAAACGGCAACTTACCGTAAAAGAGAAAAACGTGCCTTTTAGTTTAAAAGTGTGTGAGTGTGTGTGTGTGAGTGTGTGTGTGAGAGTATGTGTGTGTGTGTGAGTGTGAGTGTGTGTGTGTGTGTGTGTGTGCTTCAGATCTCACCATGATGAGCTTACAGAGAAGGAGAATAATACGTGACACTTATATAGCGTATAAAAACTCAAAGATGCTTTGACAGAGAATGAAACTAAAGATGAAGAAAAACAGAAAAGTGGGGGGGCGGGGGTCAGAGGTCGAATGCGGTGCTGATCAGGTGGGTTTTGAGTGCGGTGAGAAGGATGGTTCCCACTGACGGGAAGAGCTGGAGGAGAAATATAACAAACAAAAGCCTCTGTTCTCGTTCCGTCCTGGCAGTGATAGGGGCGAGGAAGCTCCACAAGTGGCTGCAGGTTGCAACCTGGCGCGCACACACGCACGCACGCATGCACGCACACACACACACACACACACACACACACACACACACACACTCACACTCACACTCACACACACACACCTCCCTCCCCGGTGTGTGTGTGTGTGTGTGTGTGTGTGTGAAACACCAACGTTTCCTTTCGGTCTCGATTTCATTCGAGTTTACCAGTTCAACAATTCACAGTCGTTTTTCATTCCACAAATACTTTTCACTTACACGGCGACTATGAGTCCAGAAGGTTGTTGGCTCTATCCCAGTCCGTGCGGTCAACATGTCGATGTGTCCTTGGGCAAGATACTGAACCCTGAGGTGCTCCTGATGGTCAACGGTGTGTGTGTGTGTGTGTGTGTGTGTGAGTGTGTGTGTGAGTGAGTGTGTGAGTGTGTGTGTGTGTGTGTGTGAGAGTGAGTGTGTGTGAGTGTGTGTGCGTGTGTGTGAGAGAGTGTGTGTGTGAGTGAGAGTGTGTGTGTGTGTGTATGTGTGTGTGTGAGTGTGTGTGAGTGTGTGTGTGTGTGTGTGTGAGTGTGTGTGTGTGTGTGTGTATGTGTGTGTGTGAGTGTGTGAGTGTGTGAGAGTGAGTGTGTGTGAGTGAGTGTGTGAGTGAGTGTGTGTGTGTGTGTGTGAGAGTGAGTGTGTGTGAGTGTGTGTGCGTGTGTGTGAGAGAGTGTGTGTGTGAGTGAGAGTGTGTGTGTGTGTGTGTATGTGTGTGTGTGTGAGTGTGTGTGTGTGTGTGTGTGAGAGAGAGAGAGAGAGAGAGAGTGTGTGTGTGTGTGTGTGTGTGAGAGAGTGTGTGTGTGAGTGTGTGTGTGTGTGTAGCTTCCCTATAGCTAGAGGTGCTGCTCTGCATGAATGAGGTGTGAATGGGTGAAGGACTCGTAGTATGTAAAGAGCGTTCAGGGGTCCAGAAGACCGGATAAGGACATATACAGTCCAGCTCAATTTACTTGTAGGTTTCACTTTTTAGTTTAGGCAAATAATATAATTTGTTTATGAAGACTTTCATAAATAACATAATCATTTAAGGAAGCCAGTTTCCATGTAGGGTAAATTAAAGCTGATTAAAGGTGTGGTGTGGTGGTGAGGAAAGTAATGCTATTGTAAATGGAGAAGTGATTTGTAGCTTGGCGGATAGCTTCAAACCGAGGAGACAGCAAGTACGCTTGGAAAGGCAATTTGTTGTAAAGCTGAAACACAGAAACAGAACACACATGTGTAATGCGTTTGACTTTTATTGTTACATTATCAAACACTGAATCATTCATCTTTGCACACAGCTGCAGTGCATGCGAAGTGTCCCGAGACAACACGATGCTAACACCTACGGCTATCAGGCCGAGCAGATTGAAAAATGACACTGCCGAAAAATGTAGATTAAAAATCCCTCCTGAACCCAAATAGAGTAATCTGATTACCTGCCACCGCCTGAAGGGGAGATAAACCCCACATGCCCGTCATCCTCCACTGAGAGCCCCAGCGCCAGTCTACACACACACACACACACACACACACACACACACACACACACACACACACACACACACACACACACACACACACTCCCTTAACCTAACCCTAAACCTAACCCTATCCAAGTCTTCACCCTAAAATGAATGACCCCCCTTATGGGGACCTCCAATTTGTCCCCATAAGGGAGGCCAGTCCCCACACGTGACTATGTAAACAGATGTAGGTCCCCACAAGTACAGTAATGCTAGCCCACACACACACAGACACAGACACACACACACACACACACACACACACACACACACACATACCATGTATACATCACTTCAGGGGACATTACATTGACTTACATGCATTTCCTGGAGACTTATCATAACCTTAACCATAACCAACACATGCCTAACCCTAACCATAACTAAGTCTTCACCCTAAAATTAATGACCCCCCTTATGGGGACCTCCAATGTGTCCCCATAAGGGAGGCCAGTCCCCACACGTGACTATGTAAACAGATTTAGGTCCCCACAAGTATAGTAATGCTAGCCCACAGACACACACACACACACACACACACACACACACACACACACACACACACACACACACACACACACACACCTTCACGTGAAACCTGGAGAGCTGTTTTCATAACCCACATCAGTCCCACGAGAATGCATAACCATGTAGCACCAAGACGTCTTTTGTCTTTACGGGTTTTATTTCGGAAGACGACGGCCGCCCTTTTCTTACATTACTTCATCCCAACGAACGTCTTTCTCGTAAGCGGAAGTAAAACAAAGATGAGAGACAGACATCGATGTTCAATCCGATGAATACATCCTCTTGGCTTGTTGTCGCGGGAACCATTTTGATGCTAACGTTTGGGTTGGCCTACAAATATCGTTGTGGGCTACATTTGGTTAAAGTTGCTCTGTAAACAAGTGCAAGTTGCAAACTGCATTTAAACTCTAACTCATAACTTCCTCCTTGATATGTTTACCGTCAGGCTGACAAACCTTCACTCTGTTTCACACAGCCCAGAAAATGCTGAATCCTGAGCTCAAGATTGAAGTAATAAATGGACTGCGCTTATATAGCGCTTCATCCAGTCTGTCAGACCCCTCAAAGCGCTTCACGTACTACACGCCGTTCACCCATCCACACAGAGCAGTGTATGTTACTCTAGGAACTGACATGCATACACATTCACACATCGGGGGCAACTCCGGGTTAAGTATCTCGCCCAAGGACACATCGACATGTTGACTGCACGGGCTGGGATCGACCCCGCGACCTTCTGGTGGGAAGACGACTGCACTCCATATTATCAAAATTAGACATTTAACATCTCATCACAACTACATAAAGCATTGCTCATAATACACACATTCAATATTTCATAGCACTATCATAAAGGTAGTTAAGTACCCTTTTCCGTTCAAAGTTGAAGCACAATGCTCCCTCCTCATCCATCTCAACTAGCCTCGCAACATGTGTCCTTCTCCACATGTATCAACACAAGGTTAATGTCCCTTTGTACGGTCCTCTTCATTATACGCCACACCTCTGACATTTTACCCTCGAAATGGGCAATGTTCCTCCTTATTTGGACCGCACCCCCTCACAGCCACAGTCGCACAGTAATAACTCAAAGGATTCTGAATACATCAACACTGAGGTATGATTTACACGGATTAAGACACAGATTAAGTTAACAGACGGAATATGACTGGACTTCTAACGAAACCAAAAGTGCTTTTATTGGAATGAAAAAGCAGATGTAGCACAAGGAAGAAACTAAAATAGATTAGATCTGAAGTGTTATGTTCACTAACTTCAGATCGTATGTTTCGAATGACCTGTAAAAGCAGAACCTCATCCTCCGCTGTAATCAAACGCAGCGTTCAATAAATGTTTTACGAGCAACGTAAATGTTTGAAAAATCAGGGCTGCGGTGGTTTCCATGCGAGGCGCTTCGACTTTATTGCAGTACGTGATGACAATGAGTCCCGGTGTTGATGTATTTTGAGCGTTTCATGTTTCAGTCTGCCCTCGTTAAAAAAGATTCCAACAGGGTGGGATGTGTGATTATAAAAACATCAGTTCAGTGTCTCGTGTCTTCGGGGCCTTTCTGATGCGCAATCACCGGCTCAGACCGTACACATGCAGCAGTTTGCACTGGGATCAGGACCGAACCGCCCACTGTCCTCTGTGTGATGCCGAGTCATACAACTACAAATCCCTCCTCGTAGCCGTGGGATGACAAAGGCTTAGAAGTAATACATTTCTACGGGTACTTTTTGCTACTCTTTTGCCCCAAAGCAGTAATTACGGGGGATGGTTTCGTGCTGCCACCTGTCTTTGCGGCATCTTTCTGTTCCTGAAACAATGAATTGTTTTACAAGTTGGGACAGCAGTCAGAAACTTCGCCACAGGCTCCCTCTCTGCTGTTGTGCCACTGTGTCCTTTTTGCATTCTTGCAAGAGCTTAGGGGCAAAGATTGATCTATTTACAAAATAGTGTAGGTACAAGATAAGACTTGTGTACTTTCTTTGCAGATAGACCAGAGTCCTGCATCGGGTCGGGTGACTCGCGGGTGGTAACGCTTTTTTCCGGGTTCGGTTCTGGGTAAAACAAAGGTCGGGTCGCGGGTGTTGCATAATAAATATATTAAAATAATAATAATTTAGTTTAATGTTTAAATCCTCAGACCTCTCCCCCGCGGGACCGCGCATAATCATAACCTCTGCAGCGCATCGATCTGCTGCTGAGCGCGCCACATTCTGAATGGCTGAGCTGAAGCTCTCTAGAGGAGAATACAGCATTTTCAATACACAAGAGCGAAATCCAACATCTGGAGGCTTCTGGTTCCTAGATGGAGGAAATAACCAACATCCCACGCTTTTTGAGACAAATATGCAACTGCGTGTGTGAATAATTGCACGTTTTCACTGCTCATATATAGGCTAGGCTATGCGGGTTCGGGTCGGGTTGCGGAACTAATTGGCAATATGTGCGGGTAGCGGGGCGGGTTCGGTATTGCACGTCGCGGGGTGGGAGCGGGTCTTGAAAATCAGACCAGTGCAGGACTCTGAGATAGACAAAGTAAAACACAAGTCTACCACTCATGGCCTGATTGTATCCCGCATTACGTTTATGTGTCTTTTCCTTTCTTTCCTTTCTCAGGTCCGAGGATTGTCACGGAGGTACCAAAGATGGCATCCTTAGGAGCAACTCTTCTTGCTTTGGCATCAGTGGTCCTGCACTCAGCGAGGTGTCAGGGGATTCTGGGGAAAGGCAAAGACAGCTTGCCGCTAAGGTTCACACATCATCTCTACAACGCCTCCATCTTTGAGAACTCTGCGCCACGGACGTACGTTGAGACGCCGGTGAAAATGGGCATCGAAGTGACCGATGTGTTCTGGGAAATCAAATATAACGTCGTCTCAGGTGACGACGACAGGCTCTTCCAAGCAGAGGAGGTTAAAGTTGGGGATTTCTGCTTCCTCAGGATCAAAACGCGCAGCAGTAACTCAGCACAGCTCAACAGGGAGGTCAGAGACTCGTACACTCTCACAGTGGCGGCCACAGAAAACACTTTTGACTTCCAGGCGAAGACCAAGGTGTTTGTCCAGGTGCTCGACACCAACGACCTTAAGCCTCTTTTCTATCCCGCCTCGTACAACTATGCTATCAGGGAGGACAGTCCACTTCAGTCGAGTGTGGTGAGAGTTAGCGCTACGGATGCTGATATCGGCAGCAACGCTCAGTTCTACTACTCTTTCACCAGCAGAGCTCACCCCTTTGTCGTCGACCCTTTCACAGGAACTGTCAGTCTTGTCAGGAAGCTAAATCACACCCGAACAGACAGGTACGACCTCACCGTGTTAGCGGAGGACAGGACGAAGAAGATATCTGGGGTTAAAAAATTCGGTAACGTCGCCAGAGTTACAATAAATGTAGAAAAGATGGCAATGAGTTCTCCAGTCATCACTCCGACCCCCAACCCCACAGTGTCTACACACGGCGAGATAACTATCAATGTCCACGTAGAGGCGGGAGCTAAGCCGGTTGAATCCCTGATTATTGTTGGAGGAGATCCCCACAAGGGTTTCGAGGTAATCCCTTTGGGTGTGCAGGGCACTGACTTCCAAGTGATCTCTACTAAGAGGATTAACTGGTCTCAGAGTCCTTTTGGGCTGAATATGTCTCTTCAAGCCAAAGACAGGAGCTTCCCTAGTCTACTCTCTCCAGCGGCACACATCCACATTCCTGCCTATCATTACACGCCCCTGGCTTTTCTAGAGGACACCTACATCGTCCCTCTGAGCGAGTTTTCACCCCCTAAATCTCATGTGGTTAAAGTGTCAGTCACCCCAGGAGCTTATAACGTCACATTCAGTATCAAGAACAATCCGGACAGTACTACGTTTAAAATAAATCCCAAAACAGGAATCGTCATAATGACAGAGACGTTCGACTATGAGAGAAAGGATCGATATGAGTTCGATGTCGTGGCCAATCACGGCGAGGCTGAGACTCACATCGTGGTTGAGATTATCGATGAAAATGACAACGGCCCACAGTTCGCACACACCTCCTATCAGGCCACGCTGGATGAAAACTCCCCTGTTGGAAGCAGCGTTGTGAAAGTAGTTGCCATAGACAACGATAAAGGTGAAAACGGCTTTGTGACTTACGCTATGGCGAGTCCAGGCCCCTTACCCTTCATCATAGACCCGTTCACAGGCGTCATCTCCACCTCAGAACATTTAGACTACGAGCTGATGAAAAGGCGGTACCATCTGAGGGTTTGGGCGTCAGACAGCGGAACACCCTTCAGTCAGGTCAGCGAATGCCCCGTGACCATAACCCTGAACAACATGAACGACAACATGCCTTTGTTTGAGAGGGTTGGATGTAACACAACTGTCCCGCAAGATGTACCCGTCGGACACGTAATTGCCGAGCTGTCAGCCATTGATGTCGATGAACTACAGCAGCTGCGGTACGTCATCGAGTCAGGGAACGAACTCCAAGTTTTTTCTATCGACCCGGTGTCGGGATCGATCACCCTGAAACAACCGATCCCCCTGCGAGCATCTTCGTTCGATTTGAGAGTCGTAGCCACGGATGGAAAGCATTCCTCCGAAGCTTCACTCGTCAGGGTGACCGTGACGAACAGAGGCGACGAAGTGACGCTCGTTTGCCGGGAAACTGGCATTTTCAAACAGCTGACCGATAAACTGATCGAGTCCATCAGACCCATTTTAACCAGTCAACAGGAAGACGTTTTTTCCGATGTTCACATCACCAACCGACACTCTCCAAAGTTTGACTCAAGCATCCCGGGTTCAATCGATCTCGTTGAGGACCACCCGCTGAATTCCACCATTATTCAGTTCAAGGCGACAGACGCCGACACCGGGTTCAACAGCAAGCTGGTGTACGCCATATCTAGCGGGAACGAAGATGGATGTTTCTCTATTGATGTGTTCTCGGGGGATCTTCGGTTAGTTTGCCCGTTAGACAGAGAGAGCAAGGAGTTCTACATTTTGAACGTCACTGTTTACGATCTGGGAATACCGCAAACATCTGCGTGGAAGTTCATTGCCGTGAACGTCATGGACGTCAACGACAATCCTCCGGTTTTCGATCAGCCGAGATATGTGATACGCGTGCCTGAAAACACAGAGCAAGACTCCATCATCTTTACAGCTCAAGCTCTTGATCCCGACGTGGATACGAGCGGGAATGTCGAATACTCCTTGCTGACGTCCACCGACATGTTCAGGATTGACGAGTTGACCGGCGAGGTGGCGGTAACGGGTGCGTTGGATCGAGAAACTTCACCCAGGCACGACCTCCGGATCGAAGCCAAAGATCAAGCGAAACCTGGACCTCAGCTGTTCTCCACGATTGACCTCGTGGTGGTTTTGCAGGACATTAATGACAACCCACCCAAGTTTGTACCCAAGGTTTACAAGATAAAAGTCCCAGAGGATGTTCCCATTGGCACCCTCCTCGTCTGGGTTGAGGGTGTTGACTTGGATTCGGGCAGCGGTGGAATCGTCACCTATAATCTCAAGAATACTGAGGGTGGTATCTTCCATCTTGACGCCTCCACCGGGGCTTTGATCCTCGAGAGGGAGCTGGACTTTGAGAGGCGTCCGATTTACAACCTCACCGTCCGAGCTGTTGATCACGGACTCCCCCGATCTCTTTCCTCCTCATGCTTCGTGGAGATTCAGGTTCTGGATGTCAACGAGAACCTGAACAGGCCCGTGTTCTCGGAGTTCGTGTATGAAGCCGGAGTGATGGAGGATGCGGCCGTGGGGACATCCGTGGTGATGCTTACAGCCTCGGATAAAGACCCGGGCAGAGATGGAGTCGTTCGATACCACATCCACGAAGGCTCTGGTCTGGGACTGTTCACCATTGATGAGGAAACAGGTAAAAGACATTGTGATTTTGCCCTTTTTGTAGCTGTTGGTTGGATTTGTTGGTGGTAAAGGAAGAATGGGACGATATTTGTTTGTGTTTATCAACTGAATGGCTCTCCATTGAACAAAAATCAAGTTTGAACAAGTTATTAGTGTAGTTTTATATCCTCGTTATAAAACGAACATAGTTTAACTAATTTGCCCCAATTTTGAGATCTGACCGAAAATAATTTTTTTTGTTTGTTGTCAAATTAAAAATCTGAATTATGTGAAAATATTTTATTTTAAAATCAGAGAATTAGAAGAAAAAAGTTTTGAGAAAAAAGTAAAACATTTGATTTAAATTTTTAATCTGAAAATATAATTAAAATGAGAATTTTCACTTTATCTCTCAGTTAAAAAAAAATAAAATTAATAATTAGCTATTTTAATTTAAATCCGAAAAATAGAATTCAGATTTATTTCCCAAACCTCAAAAAGGAAAAAATTGACTTTTAGTAAGATCTACAAATATTTCACATAATGATAATAATAATAATACATGTTATTTATAAAGCGTTTTACCTGGTGCTCAAAGCGCTTTCCAAGGAAGTAAAGAAGAACAACACATGTGGCCCTAATGCTCTCGCATACTTCCATGTTGATTGATATTTGACATTTCAACGACCTTGGAAAGCAGTAGTTGGATAATTTGCCATACATCCTTAAAGTGCTTAGACGTGACGACTCAACGAAATGTATCTATGTCTGTGCTATGATTGAATACACAAGTAACATGTACTGATGGACCTTGTGGTGCCATTATGTTTCCAATTATTGACATTTCATTGTGAATATTAAGTATTTTCTACATCTCAAATCGTGTTTTGTATTGTTCGAGTGAAGGATCCAGCAAGAAAACTTCACCAAGTAACGTTTTTGTAAGGATATTGCACTCAATATCCTTACAAAAAACGTTACTTGGTGAAGTTTTGAAAAAAATCTGAAGACGTGGTCATGTCACTACATGTAGTTTTTTTTACAGCTATACATTTCCTCATGTAGTTGTGCAACATGACATTTCCCCTGGCGGTTCGTGTAGTTTTCCATCAGCGTATCCTTTGCAGAGGATACCCTGCGACCTCTGAACACATCGCTCCGCATTCCTTTGGCCTGCTGCTGCACTTAAGCTCAGATACAATCAGGGCAGATGGAGGTTTCTGTCATATTGGAACACTGGGATATATCTCTTTTCCTATGCTGCCGTTATTTTTAGCTCTGCCTCAGGTCATCTGAACTTAAAACTGCTTTTGACCAAAACTATGTGAAGGTAAGTCGACTTCCCTTGCTTTCAGACCCCTGGCGTTTCACAACTAACCTGTGGCACCAAGCTTCCTCTACGCCAGGGGTGTCAAACTCAAGGCCCGGGGGCCAAATTCGGCCCGCGACTTCATTTCATGCGGCCCCTCAAGAGATTGCAAAGAATATAATATGTTTATTATGCCGTTACATGCCGACTTTACAGAAGCACGTTGCCCATAAACTACATATCCCACAATGCATCTCGAATTTGACTTTTTTCTCAGAATTTGACTTTTTTTCTTCAAAATATTAATTTTTTCTCAGAATTAGATTTTTTTTTAAATCATTTTGTAACATTCTCAGTGAAAAGACTTGCAATGATTTGCCCCTGGACTTCCGCTTTCAGACGTAGTTAATTATGAAGTTATGATGTAATAAAATACATTATTTTATATATATTAAATATTTATATATGTATTTTGATATTGTCTTAAAGTTACAACCGGCCCTTTGAGTGCAACCATAATGCTGATGTGGCCCGAGATGAAATTGAGTTTGACACCCCCTGCTCTACACTAAAGACGTTTTATATTAGTTATGGCAACAGAAATGTGTCGTGCTTCTGAGCCTTTGGGCACCAATCCAAACTTCAAACGAGATGATTGAAAATACCTTACAGGAGGTGGCGGTTATAAAACATAAAATTAATGAGGGATTCATTCCTGAGGCACACCAGCCGGTTTCGAACAAGCAAAGGTACCGCAGTATCAGGGCTGAAACCACCAGACTCAGGGACCGTTTTATTCCACAGGCCAGTACTAAATAAAAAGTAGTGCAACAAGTTTACATGCATGTAAATAGAATATGATAAGTACAAGAACAGAATATGAAATAATGTAAATAATGTAAATTAAGATACGGAGCCTGTGACCTACGTTTTTCATACACTACACTGTAGCTAATGTGCACATGACAATAAAGCTTTGTATCTTGAAATGTCCCAAAAGTGAACGAGTGATTCTGAACCGTTAATCCTAATTCCGCTTTTCTCGGGTCTCAGGTGTGATCCGGACCACAGAGACATTGGACCGCGAGATGATGCCTCACTACTGGCTCTCTGTTTACGTCACCGATCTGGGAACAGAGCCTCTTGTCTCCTGGACTCACGTCTACCTGGAGGTCCTGGACGTTAACGACAACGCCCCAGAACTTTCTCAGCCGGTGTATTTCGCGTCCGTCCCGGAGAACGTGAACACGGTCAAGTCCGTCGTCCAGGTGTCGGCCAAAGACGTGGACACTTCGTCTGAGGGGAAGCTTTCCTTCCAGGTGCCGGAGTCTCACCGGACGTACTTCGATGTGGATCCCGAAACAGGTAATTGATAGAGGTTCTGTTCTGCTTTTTGGGGGTTCCCCTCTTCTGTAGTGTGTTCTGTCGGTTTGTGTGCATGTCTACAAAGGCTGGGAATACAATACAATACAGTTACACTTTAAAACCTCCAGACCAAAGTGCTGTACAGTCAAATAAACACACAAAAATACACAAATCAAACCGCTCAGCTCACACGCCATCACAAGACATGCTGCCATTGAAGCACAAAGCTTTCCTTGTAAATAATAATAATAATAATAATACATTTATTTTGGGGGGAGCCTTTCAAAACACCCAAGGACACCTTACAGGGTTACAGATTTACATTTACAATTTTACCTTACAAATTAAAACAGTGGATTTAGTGAAGTATCAGCCGGGGTAAGACAAGACAAACAACAGGAAGTTGACTACCAAAAGGACACAAAAGGACACAAAAGGACACAGGGTACAGATTATAGAGAGAATGCCAGTTTGAACAGGTGGGTTTTGAGTTAATAATAATATATATTTAATTTATATAGCGCTTCTCATCTGCCAAGACAAATCTCGAAGTGCTTCACAACAAGGGATACTGATACACTTTGGGGGATTAAACGGATAATTGTAATAATAAAAAAAATAGAGTACACGTCAGAGATAAGTCAAAGATAAAAGTCAGAGATAGCGATACAAATGGCAGTACTCCAGTTGGGTTTCGAATGCCGTTATGGAACCAGACTGTCGGATGCGTCGTGGCAGGGAGCTCCAGAGTCTGGGAGCCGAGCAGCTGAAAGCTCGAGCACCCGTGGTTTTGAGGCGAGAGCTTGAAATGTACTTGTTTCCGTGTTATATAACCCTGCAAACACAACATCTCAGGAAAGCCTCAAGAGAATTTCTTCGAATGCGGCACACATATCTAAATTAAAGTTAAGTGTTACAAAGTATTTTTTATTAATTCATGTGGCAGATACGACAATTTTACACACATGTCTAATGAGTGATTAGGGGGGTAATTCTACTTTATGTAGCTTCAATAAAAATGTACTTTTTGTCAAACTACTTACTGCTACTGCTATACAAAGGGCAAAGAGGCTTATCATATCGTATGCACCTCTACCTCCTCTGTAAGCCGTCACACGAAGAGACATTTCCTGCAATTGTAGACATAGTTTCTAAGAACAAATTAGGAAAACCCCATGACATGTAATCATTCAGCATGGCCCTGAAAGATGTCATGATGTTTTACGGGCTGGCAGATATATGACAGTCTCTCTGGGATTTGAACTGTAATTGGATCAGCCATCTTTCTATTTCATAAGCAGATCGGACAGAAATATAGGCGACCGGCTCCATGCGAGTGATTTACCTTTGGATTCAATCTCCCCGTGTGCTTATGAAACATTCGCATGGCCTCTGAGCTTTCGCAAATTGCTTTGAACATACCTGAATTGTTCGCCATGTCCCGGAGGCAGATTTAGACTTTGATTGAGGTGAGCTGTGAAACGCCCACAGCGAGTTGTAACCCACTAAGGATGGCTGGAAACGGACTGATGTGTCCCGATGCACTGTTGCAAGTCTGAGCAAAGCAAGCCGCGCAGAACCTGGGGCGTGTCGCGGATGGGACAACGCTAGAAACTTCACAATGAGAAACTCTGTCAGAGGTCACTCACAAAGCCACTCATGTGCAGACGAAAGGGATTTTTGGAGAGAAACTTCAAGTGTCATGTTTAGAAGAGGCTTGAACCTCAGGTACATGCAGGTTCATCTTTGACAGTTGCAACTATGAAGTTCATGCAAATTAGCGTAGCATTAGCTCTACAAGTCCCTGCAAGCCCGGTCCTCTCCACGTAATCTCCAGGTAGCTCCGGTGTTTGTCCACACCCTAAAGGCCAGTATGCCCAAGGATTACAGTGTCATGCAGAGATGTCTCACAGCCGGAGAGGGACACTTTAAATCAAGCTGTTTTTGTGCTGAAGCATATTTGAGATTCACGAGAAATGCATTCAAGCTCAGGAGGAGAAATGTGTTTCGTTGAAGAGGGCGATTGTGTTCTGTTCAGACGGAGGAATATCCTAATGTCAAGAGTTGTTTTTACCGAGGTGATTGATATGTTGAAGACAATTCTCCAATTGGATCTCCTTCCAAAAGACAGTGGGTATTTTTGAGATGATAATGGCCTTAACCCTAACCCTAACACACCGTACGTAGTAGTTTAAAATAACACAACACCGGTGTGACCCATACCCAAACAAACAACACATTACAACAGAGAATTGCGAACATTTTTGGTTGTTATCCTGAAATAAGGCCCAACGTTAGCCGCCTTTAGCTTAGCGCTGGGGACGTGAAGTCATGTGACCGTGCTGTAGTTCCTTTATAGCCCAACATTAGCCTCCTTTAGCTTAGCGGTGGTGACGTGAAGTCATGTGACCATGCTGTAGTTCCTTTATAGCCCAACATTAGCCGCCTTTAGCTTAGCGGTGGTGACGTGAAGCCATGTGACCGTGCTGTAGTTCCTTTATAGCCCAACATTAGCCGCCTTTAGCTTAGCGGTGGTGACGTGAAGTCATGTGACCGTGCTGTAGTTCCTTTATAGCCCAACATTAGCCACCTTTAGCTTAGCGGTGGTGACGTGAAGTCATGTGACCGTGCTGTAGTTCCTTTATAGCCCAACATTAGCCTCCTTTAGCTTAGCGGTGGTGACGTGAAGTCATGTGACCGTGCTGTAGTTCCTTTATAGCCCAACATTAGCCTCCTTTAGCTTAGCGGTGGTGAAGAGCTAAACTAGAGGCAGTTAATGCATTCTCTGATGTCCAATCCAGGGATCTTGACCAGTGTCTGACCAGCAAGAACATGGGAATGGGTGCAAATCCATGCAGAATTGTAATGTTGAGTAAAGTGGCCAAATGCTTTAGGCATGTAATTAAAATCAGAAGGGAATTCACACTTGAGGTGCAAAATCCATTAGAGGAGTTTATTTTGACAACCAAACACAAACACTGTCTTTTGAAATAATCCGAGATCAAATACAACTTGGATAGCAGCGTTTACTCGTGCTGTAAATGAGAGAGATTGTGTTTCCTCTAATTACATACGATGCTGTTGAGACTTGATCTTCAGAACATGAACCACCGTGTCCTATTTTCACAAATGAAGCCACCTTTGCGAAAGTGCTGTTCGGGCACTGGTGTAGAAACCTCTCGTGCCCAAACAGGATGAAGTGACTCACGGATTTCTGCAGGATTCTGACTAAGCTTTCGCCCTCCCGAAGGTGAAAGCTGATTCAACCTTAAAGAATTAGCCGATAAAGACGTTTTTACCAAGCTGAGCGACTGAAAAAACAAAAATCTAATTATTTTTGTTTGAATTTGAGCTACGAACGAGTTGTTTTCTGACTTCAAGAGCAGGTCTGAGCAGGCGATGAGGGTGCGCCGAATCACCAAAATGATCCAAAATCAACGTATCTCATTGTGTGGTTCTCAAGATAATGGCGAGGCCGGGCAAATTAGGAATGTGGCCAGTTTGTTAGCATTTTGCCAAAACAAATACCTCATATGTTCGCCTTTCAGATCCCAAATATATTACCGTACTTTTGGGACTATAAAGCGCACCTGCATATGAGCCGCAGCAGCTAAACTGTCCGTCTGTCTCGCTCTCGTTCTGTCTCTCGGTTCCACTTTTACTTTGGCGCGCTACCTGTCTCGCTCTTTTCCGGCCTCCAGCTTTTCCTGCTGGAGCCCGCCGCTTAAAGGTGGCGGGCGCGGACCGGTCCTAGAGCCCGTAGTGTTAAAGGTGGTTAATTTGACCTGTGAAATCCATAGATTTAGGAGGTCCCCTAACCCCCCCCTTGTTCTGATGATCAAACGCACAGACCACTGCGCCACCCGTCCCTAAATTATTATTATTATTATTTTCTGCAATAATGAAAAATCCCATTGCTTTTTGTCGAGGGAGAAAAATACACCACTCTATGGAAAGATGGAATAACTAATAGCTGTATCCTTATTTTTGCTTTTCTCCTTTATAACTTTATAACTGAACTATTATTCGGGAACATTCTCAACTCAAACTCAAGTGTCTTTGGCTTCATTTTCACCGAATAAAGTTTGTGTCTAGACTCTGACTTTGGAGACATTTTGCACAGCCTTTTAAGTTTCCGTTACTTATCAGACCTTGAGAAAGCGTGTCCCCCCAGAATGTCTGCAAAGATCAGATAGCCTTGCTCGTTATTCAGGCGGACGAGGCGCTGTGTTTCCCATCCCCGATGAGATCAGATAGTGAGATCTGATCATTAGGAGCCCGTTGACTACCCAGTGTATTGACTCCTGCAATTAGGGATTCATGGCTGCTTTTGTCAGTGGCTTGTTTACAAACGCTACTTCATTTGCATGGATTTATTATTGGAGAAGTCGTTTTTTTTTCTTAGTTCAAGAAAGCGAATTCCCCGTCTAAATGTTCCCGAGTGAGTTTGGATCGCTCCTTGCAATCTTAAAATGTTTCCTTCACTTATTAAGATGAATGACTTGTTGCTCTGAAATCCCACATCCCACATCGTCACTTAGCATTTTTCAACTTTCTGTCCCCTGTTCTGGAGGTCAATGGTTTTCAGAATTTGTTTTTGGTTGTTATCCTGAAATAAGGCCCAACATTAGCCGCATTTAGCTTAGGGGTGGTGACGTGAAGTCATGTGACCGTGCTGTAGTTCCTTTATAGCCCAACGTTAGCCACCTTTAGCTTAGCGGTGGTGACGTGAAGTCATGTGACCGTGCTGTAGTTCCTTTATAGCCCAACATTAGCCACCTTTAGCTTAGCGGTGGTGACGTGAAGTCATGTGACCGTGCTGTAGTTCCTTTATAGCCCAACATTAGCCACCTTTAGCTTAGCGGTGGTGACTTGAAGTCATGTGACCGTGCTGTAGTTCCTTTATAGCCCAACATTAGCCAACTTTAGCTTAGCGGTGGTGACGTGAAGTCATGTGACCGTGCTGTAGTTCCTTTATAGCCCAACATTAGCCTCCTTTAGCTTAGCGGTGGTGACGTGAAGTCATGTGACCGTGCTGTAGTTCCTTTATAGCCCAACATTAGCCTCCTTTAGCTTAGCGGTGGAGACGTGAAGTCATGTGACCGTGCTGTAGTTCCTTTATAGCCCAACATTAGCCTCCTTTAGCTTAGCGGTGGTGACTTGAAGTCATGTGACCGTGCTGTAGTTCCTTTATAGCCCAACATTAGCCAACTTTAGCTTAGCGGAGGTGACGTGAAGTCATTATAGCCTAACGCTAGCTTTCCACTTCAAAAATCATAAAGTGGAGATTATCATGCTGAACTAAACGTGTAGGTATCGTAAACGTTTGTTTGATACAGAGATTATTTTCTGCCATAATGGAAAATCCAATGGACAAATCCCATTGGCTTTCTGTCATGGGTTGGCCTACACACATCTGTCACTGCTGCACCTCTCGATAGCCAAGTGGTGGTGGATTTATAGGGAAAGGAAACAGACAGGCCAGGTCTGGACATGTCACACAGCTCTGTTTACCTCCACATGTTTTTTTGACGGCCGCCCTGAGTGAAAACAGGCGTCCCGGCTTTAGCGCTGATTCCAAAAACACACTTTCTAATGAGCCCCACCTGTCCTAATGACCACAGCAGGGTCTGTTTGCTCTGTCGTAAAAAGGCTGAACGACCCTTTCACTGCAGGGGAAAGCTCCCAAACCCCCCCCCCGGCCCATAAACACATCAGTCTTTTCTACCCAAATATCACAAGTGAAGATAGAAATATACACATAGATACTCAACTACGAGCAAAAACTAGGTTGAACTTCATTTCCTCTCCTTGTAACACATAGTCACCTAACTGTGAAGAATATTAAATGTTTTAGAATAGATTTGATGAACCCATAGGTGTAAAGTAACTAAGTACATTTACTTAAGTACAATTTTGAGGTACTTGTACTTTTACATCGCTCTTTTCGAGGCAAGGCAGGTTTATTTATACAGCACCTTTCAACACAAGGCAATTCAAAGTGCTTTACAAAAATCAAAGACGTTAAGAAAATGGCATTTAAAATCAGTCATTAAAAAGATAATAAACTGAACATTGATGTGAATAGTTCAATTAAAAGCAGCGGCAAGAAGAAAAGTCTTCAGCCTGGATTTAAAAGTCAGAGTTGCAGCGGACCTGCAGATGTCTGCACTCTGGTACTTCTACTTTTACTCAAGTACAAGATCTGAGTACTTCTACTTTTACTCAAGTACAAGATCTGAGTACTTCTCCTTTTACTCAAGTACAAGATCTGAGTACTTCTACTTTTACTCAAGTACAAGATCTGAGTACTTCTCCTTTTACTCAAGTACAAGATCTGAGTCTTCTCCTTTTACTCAAGTACAAGATCTGAGTACTTCTCCTTTTACTCAAGTACAAGATCTGAGTACTTCTACTTTTACTCAAGTACAAGATCTGAGTACTTCTACTTTTACTCAAGTACAAGATCTGAGTACTTCTCCTTTTACTCAAGTACAATATCTGAGTACTTCTCCTTTTACTCAAGTATAAGATCTGAGTACTTCTCCTTTTACTCAAGTACAAGATCTGAGTACTTCTACTTTTACTCAAGTACAAGATCTGAGTACTTATTTCACTTCTGGATATACTCAAAATGTTAGTCTTTAAGGTCCTCATGTCTCTGTGTGTAATGTGTGATAGTGAGTGTTATTTTGTTCGCCCGTGCAAAAGACACATTTCCATTTAATATAAATTGAATGAGTAAAGAAGTAATCTGAATCTGAACAAGAGACGAACAGGCTGGAGGGAAATGGGAGTGATACAGATTCAGTTACACGCATAAAGGGAGCATCGCTGCTAATAAAAAGTGAGCTATTATGAGCACAAACTGTACTCAGTGTAGTTTTCTCTTTGTCTCTTTGCTTTCGCCGTAATCATGTAGTAGTGACAATGAACAGGCACGGAAGAATGCGTATTGGAGTCGTTCCCACTCCCACACACCTGTGCACACCTGGCCTGCAGACGAACGGAAGCCGACTCTGACACACACACACACACACACACACACACACACACACACACACAACTGTCTGCGTCAGGGCCCCTCCCCGTCACTCTATTACGGACAGGGTACCCCTTGGAAGTCAGTTTTCAACGGGCAGGGCGTCCCACAGACCTTCATAGACCTCCCATAGCGTTGATAATAGACGCCATGAGAACGCTCCCCGACGGTCGGTTGTTATTGCCAATATTAATATAATAATAATTTATTTTTTAATAGTCGCACTCGATTTCGCCGATGTTCTTGTTGCCCCATCTGGTCGACGGCTCTTTTAGCGGAAACAAAGGCTACATTAATGTATTAAATCGATGTTAATCCGTGTGTGTGGTTGTGGAATTAACGGACGTGCCGTTGTGCGATTGCGCAACGCAATAATTTACAAACTCTTCAACTACAACCCTAGTTATATTTAACAATATTTAACAAAAGCGTTAATGTAACATTTGTGATATTGGGCTATATAAAATAAAATAAACAACATTTTAGAAGGCCTCACGAAATACTTTAATGTACATTTAAATTTAAATATGAAGGGATGTGTGTAATGTGGTGATTATTATTCACCCGCGGATCTATTGTTGCGCACGGACATTTTAGTTAACCGGACTGTTGATGTGAAATCCGAAAACATTTAAAAAAAATAAAATAATACTTTATTCCGAGTGTGCTTGCTTTTCTCTTTGGAGGTCATCACATAACGGCATTGTAATACACGGTTCGGCTGCATTGAATATTACATATCTGCCGTAGTTCTCTATTTATAGAGCCCTGATGAGAAGACCTCTAGACAAACAGGAGGAACTGCCGCCAAAACTGAATATGTGACGTGGATCATAAATATATCAGCAATCAAACAACATCTTCAATTTCTCTTCACTCAATACGTCTCCTTGCAGTATCAATACGAATTCGGCTGACTTTTATATTTGATCCAATCAGTATATTGGTATATTTACACCATAACGGTGCACAGCTGATAGAAAGGGACACCTGGTGGTTAAAGCACGTTATTGAAATGTATTATTTATATTATTAGATATGAATAGGAGACACAGACAGACAAACTAATAAGGCTTTATTTAAACATTAAAGAATACTTTAGGTTAAGGTCTTATTTTGAATGAGAAAAAAGCTTTGGGGGTATAAATATCAAGCTTGACAAAGTACTAATATATTGCTTTCCTGCAATGTTAACTACTGTATGTTTAAGCACTTATTTTAACTGATATTATACATATGTATTATACTCTTATAAGATGTAAGTAGATAGTGTAAGACATGTGCAGAATACGACAGTTTAATGGTGGAGGTACACATATTGAAAGATGTCTTGTGATTGCCTGTTGAGGAACCTGCGACCCAAGTTTTTCATCTCCGGACAGGGGTGGGGGAGGGGGGGGGACGCGGTGGACCCGTTCAAATCCAGTTTTGGACAGTCTGCCGTGGTTCCGTCCCATTTCAAGTGCTGTTCGAGGCTCTGCACACTCTCCAATCCCAGAGCTTGAGGACTATCACAGGGTGTGTCAAGCGAAGCGGAGAGAATACTTACTTCCGGGTGTAAAATTCTCTAAAGCAACTACTATGAGCTACTCCGACCCTCGGTCCTTTATGAAAGTGATGCGCTTTTAATCAGTCTATGGAAGTGTCCGGACACTCGGACCCTTATTGGCAAAAAGCTGCCATTGAAAGCCAATAAACCGCACGTGTGATCACGCAGGACATACCAGTCTTTACACATAGAGCTATAGATCATTTGTGTATCTTTAAGGTATGCATGCTTCTTGCTTAGTATTAAGCTGTCTTTGGCTCTACGAATAAAGGTATTCTGGTTCCGGTTTCAGTGCATGTAAATGGTCTTCAAAGGCATCCCTGTGTTCCCTCCAGAAGCAGAAGACATAACAAATGTGTTTACACATAAATAACCATGGCTCAGAAACCGCATCACCAAAAACAAAGACACCGCAGCCAAATGTGTGTGTGTGTGTGTGTGTGTGTGTGTGTGTGTGTGTGTGTATAACCTGCTGGGCCACATCCTTCACTGAAGCAGAAACACACACTGTTAGCGGTCCAGACACAACGCTGATTCACCAAACCGCCAGATCAGCCTGTTTTATTTCTGGTTTTATTATCGGCGTGTATCCCAGGATGTGTTACAGCTGCTCAGTGATTGGACGGCCAGCAGCTGCTGCACTTTAATAGCATATGTAATAATAATGAAGCTCTGGCATGTGAAAGAGAACTTATGACAAACCCATACAAGCAACAACAACAACAACAACAGCAGAAACAACATCTATAAACCACAGTGTGTTTACTCAGCCCTGCTACTGTTCACACACACACACACACACACACACACACACACACACACACACACACACACACACACACACACACACACTCTGAGAACTGTCTTGTTTGTTTAGGTGCAATTAGCTTTCTCACTTCCCAGGACTGAGACTCACACACAATAACACATGTTATTTTAGTTTTTTCATCGTGTGTGTGTGTGTGTGTGTGTGTGTGTGTGTGTGTGTGTGTGTGCAGGGATGATCAGCACTCACTCGGCTTTGGATCGGGAGGATAAACCAGAACACATTATCGAGGTAAGAAAAAACGTATATGAAAAAAAAGCATTTACATTTCTCAAAATGTTAAACAAGCAAATGTTGAACAAACCGGTATAATAAATACGTGTTGCTTCAAATCAAAGAAAAATTAATAATAAATGTTAAATATAGCTGGAAAATATCTGAAATCAGGTCTGTGGTTGAAACACATTGAAGAGACGGATCACGTTCTGTTCAGCCGGATACTCTCCACATGTCTACCCTACTTTTATCATTTTCGAATCATAAATCTGATCTCCAGAAGCAAAATGCTAACGTTATGCTGTAAAGGAACTACAGCCGAGTCCAGCCGCACGACTTCAACGTCACGCCAACAGAGAGTCAAAGAGTATATGAGAGTGAGAGTGCGTTAATTAATACATGTGGCAGTTTGGAGTAAGTCTGTAGATTTGTGTTGTATGTGTTTCACGTATAGGCCGCTCACGATAATTAATTTAGTTGGATACATTTTCCCGGAAATTAATGCGATAAACGATAATATTGTCGGCACCGTTGTATGACCGTTTTACACCACTGACATAATGATAATATATAATAATAATTCAAGTGCATCCTTTCAAGCTGCTAGTCACATCCTCATGTAAATGGAAATGTATCGAGTTCATTTTTATTTATCGTACAATAAGTCAATTAATTGCTTATCGCGACAGGGAAAAATAGTGGAAACATGTGTTTGACTTTCATTAGTGAATTAAACGTTGTGCCCTTTATAGTCTGTGTCCAATTTTGTGTATTTGTATATCTTGTATATATCCTATATATATGCTAAGGTCCCTGCTGCTGACACGATAGCAGTCATTTAGTGCGCATATGTGTAATTAAACCCACGGTATCAAAATCTCACTCCAGCCAGGTACCCAAAGTTGGCAACCCTGACACAACCCTCATTCCTCAGGTCATGGTGTCGGATAACGGCGCTCCGTCTCTCCGCTCCACGGCCACCGTTGTGATCCGAGTCCTCGACGCCAACGACAACCGACCAAAGTTCACGGACAAACTGGTGCACGTGAAGCTGCCCGAGCAGCGGGGGGGTGGACAGGAAGTGTGCCGGATGGTCGCCCGTGACGACGACGAGGGATCGAATGCCGCGGTGACGTACTCGCTGACGGGCGATAAAGACGACCGGTTTGAGATCGACCCGCTGACCGGAGGAGTGACGGCGCGCGGGGATTTCTGGCCGGGAAACTACAGCATCCTGACGGTGGGTCCATGTTCTTTATGCTGTCAGCTAAAGCTCGTGTTTGCGCCCCCTTGATAGGATATATGTGTATGTGGACTTTCGTATTTGTGATAAATAATAATAAACATAAATAAGTAAAAATGCTGATTTAATTTCAGATTAAAGCGACGGATCAGGGCAGTCCGTCCCGCTCGTCCACGGCCAGGCTCGACATCGAGTGGGTAGCCCCGCCTCCTCCCTCCCACGAGCCAATCACATTCGACGAGCCCCTCTTCACCTTCGCCGTCATGGAAACGGAGCCTGTCACTCACATGGTGGGCATCATCATGACGGAGGGGGCGCACCGCCTGAAGTGGTTCGACATCATAGGTGAGGGGGCGCAAACACACACACACACACACGCACACACACACGCACACACACGCGCACGCACACACACGCACACACACAGGAGCATGCCCACACACACACACAAACACACACAGGACCATGCCCACACACGCACACACGCACGCACGCACACACACACACAGGAGCATGCCCACACACACACACACACACACACACACACACACACACACACACACACACAGAGAAAACCCTGGCAGAAATGTAAGATTTCAGATACACGTTCAGAGGACGGACGGATAGACTAAACATAAACAGATTAAATAAAAAACCCTGCCAACGAAGAAGCTTAGTGATGGAGGACTGAGGAGGAGGAGGAGGAGGAGGAGGAGGAGGAGGAGGAGGAGGAGGAGGACTAAGGAGGAGGAGGAGGAGGAGGAGGAGGAGGAGGAGGAGGAGGAGGAATAAAAGGTCTCGGTGTCGGTGTATCAGCGGGATGTTTTTTTAGAGGCTCCTCCTCTCATCTCCGGCCAGATCTCCAAAGGAGGGACAACTGACCCTCCCTCCTCTTCCTCCTCCTCCTCCTCTTCCTCTCCCTCCTCTTCCTCTGTAACCTCTCTATCCATGATGAAGGACCGTCACATCCTTTGTCTTACCGTTCCAAACTCTCCTTTGACTTATCCCTCTTATAGTAAACATCACTAGCCTTTTTTTAAACGTTTCGTCAGGGTTCAGGATTTAAGAGCAGCACATGATGACACCAGATGCTCAACACGCAAGTCCTGATCGCATTGTAACATTATTTGTGGAGCAATTATATGAAATAATAAATCCTTTATTCCGACAAAAGATTCATAACACAGGATACGCTTAACTCAAACACGAAGAAGGACCATCAGCTATTGTGTGTTAGCGTCAAACGTGCAGATCTTGTCCTGCTTTGAATGTGTATAGCAGATAATAGAAATCCTCAACAAAATCTCTGGGGTAGGTACGTTTCAGAAACCGGCTCGAGATACACTTTGTGTTATATTCCATGGAATGCTCTTAACATCCCGATAGCCATGAATATCTGAAGTGCTTTGACACATAATCCATAAAAAAAAAGTATCTGTAGAAGCCGTGGCGCTGTAAAAAGTACAACCGATCCGATTGGATGGCCTAACTGCCTGTCAAACTTACCTCGTGCCCTCATTGGTCCTGTGTGTTGGGGGAGGGGCTCTGTGAGGAAGTGGCAGATTATCTCCGGTTTGTGTATTTTCAAATTCTAGCGATCTCGAGCCGGTTTCTCAAACTTTACCTACCCCACCTTTAAAGTACTTTATTTTACCACACATTTTACTTCGTTTTAAACCTCATGTACACTAAACCTTAGTTTTGAGGTAAAACGCCAAAGAAGATGAAGTATTTGGATTTAAATGTACTCGTCATATGATGTAAATTCACCACAGACGGTTATATGTCAACATTGTGTCTGGATTCACGATGTAATAGCAGCGACAGATGCTTATCATTCAAGCAGAACACACGTAATTCAATTGTTTGTTATTTGTGTGGCAATTGTATGAAATAACCGCTTATTCCGACATACACTTTCATTTGGGTTCATTTGACTAAAAAACAACGGGACAAATAAAATGTGTTGCATATTTTCGGTAAAGCGGAAATAATCCCTGGACGTTTTAGCCTCGTAGGAAAGCACTCGTAGTTTGCCCGGCTGTTTCCTGCCCGCGGGGGCAGAGAGAGGCTGAGGTTCCTCCTGTTCGGTTCACCGTGCCAAGCTCGATCCGGGCCAGAACCCAGCGGAACCCAGCGGGTGCAGCCCTGACATTTCTGTGTTGGATTCAGTCGTGAAGCATCGAGTCCGAAATGTCCTCAGGAGTCTGGCAGAGTCCTGATGACATTAACAATACCTGGGATTTATATAGCGCTCGTCCTGATGCTCAAAGACGCTTTACACAAAGTGAGAACAGAAACCGTTCAAAGGAAACACAAAACAACAACAACAGTAAAATGGAGCTAACTTTAGCAAATAGTAGATTTCTAAGTACCATTTTAAGTATTTAAATAGTAGGCTAACCTATAGCCGACTTTAATAGTAGGCTATAGGTTTTATAATCTTTAAATCTCTACGTCTAAACGGCTGTGTTTTAAAGGTGTTTATAGTTTTTTCTAACACCTCTCGCTGCCAGAAGGAGAGACAAAGGTTCTCAGCGCTGACATTTAGAAACACAAGTTCACCTTCAGACATCAGTAACTGTATCTGTCCGTGTGCTATTTATCGAGCAAACGCTAAGTATCTCGCAAACTAGCCAATGTTAGCAACTGACTAGCAAACTGTACCGACAGTATCTGTCTAATAAGATAGCTTGCGAATGTTAGTGATCTACTTTTCAAGCAGTCCTCTGTCTGTTTACCTAGCTAGCTTACATTAGCTACCTATCTAGCGAGCTAATTCGAGCTATTTTACCAGCTTTGGCCACATGTGTGACTCAGATCTTAAATTAGAATTGTTATTTAATTCCTGTTGGGTTCAGAATTCCAGAAAAGACAGACAACTTATAAGTTGAACTATTTATTGTAAAGAGAGCAACAGATATATATCACTTGGCCTCATCACGTCTTTGGGAATCACAGTCAGCAAAACTGTAATCTGTAACCTCCAAATCCAAGAGCCTCGAGCGACAATACATTGTATCACACGGGGCGCTGCCCGTACATTCCCTGATTGGTCAAGACTAGCTGACCGCGGGGTAGACCTGGTTCTCTTTGGCTGGTGCGCAGACTCAGAGTCTCTTGGCAACACGATCCTCCAATCAGCGTTCGGCCGGCCTGCGGAAGTCCCTCCCTCCTCTGGCACCGTCATTTGTTTTATCTAACGTTTCCTCAGATAGCGGGACACCGTGATGTTGCTTCCTCGCTCTGCGGGGGAGCTCCCACACGGAGCGAAGGCCGGTGCGTGGTGCGGTGCTGACTGCCTCTTTGTGTTCTCTCGACCTTGCTGCTTTCTATTGCAAGCCTGACTTTCTTCTGACTATTCCCCTCGTTGCTATCCCCCCCATCAGAACCTGGGATTAGTGACTGCGTCTATGTATTCTATCGTCATAGCAATATGAGCACAATAAGCATAATGTAATAATAAGAATCAGATTTAATGTTATATACAAATAGACTCCACATTTATGGTTAGAAATGCAGTGCAAAACTGAGTCAGGCGCACCTGGAGTACTGCCATTTGTATCGCTATCTCCGACTTTTATTTTTGTACTCTAATTTATATTTTATTTTTGATTTCTTATTATTATTACAATTATCTGTTTGATCTCTCAAAGCGTATCAGTATCCCTTGTTGTGAAGCACTTCGAGATTTGTCTTGGCAGATGAGAAGCGCCATATAAATTAAATATATTATTATTATTACCATCCTGTCAGTGGGAGTAATAATGTTGTTCCTAAGAGGACGTGGAAGCGCCCTGGAGCAGGGGAGCTTAAGGAAGCAGAACATCATGGCTAGCAACGTCCACATGTTGTGTCGTAAAAACACGGTTTAAATTAAATGCCATGAATTATTACATAAAACAAAACACAGACCGTATCCCTAACTCATCAAAGCACTTGACCTTTCATGCATCGAATGTATCTGAATAGCCTTTACTATGCTCTCCTCTGAAATGTCGGTGTGACTCCGGCAGCTGGTCAATCAATCAGGCGGTTGCTCTCCGTGTGGTCGCTCGGCGATACTCGGTGATTATCACTGATGGCCTTTAGCTGTCAGATCAAAGTCTCCTAGTCTCTCTCTCTCTCTCTCTCTCTCTCTCTCTCTCTCTCTCTCTCTCTCTCTCTCTCTCTCTCTCTCTCTCTCTCTCTCTCTCTCTCCTCTCCTCTCTCTCTCTCTCTCTCTCTCTCTCCCTCTCGTCTGTGTGTGCGTGCGTCTCTCTCTCTCTCCCTCTCCCTGTGCGTCTCTCTCTCTCTCCCTCTCTCTCCTCTCCCTCCCTCTCCCTCCTCTCCCTCTCTCTCTCTCTCTCCTCTCTCTCTCCCTCTCTCTCCATCTGTGTGTGTGTGCGTGCGTCTCTCTCTCTCTCTCCCTCTCCCTGTGCGTCTCTCTCTCTCTCTCCCTCTCCCTGTGCGTCTCTCTCTCTCTCTCTCTCTCTCTCTCTCCCTCGTGGTGGTGCGTCTCTCTCTCTCTCTCTCTCTCTCTCTCTCTCTCTCTCTCTCTCCTCGTCTCTCTCTCTCTCTCTCTCTCTCTCTCTTCTCTCTCTCTCTCTCTCTCTATTGTATTACCAATGTATTAACGTTTTATTTTGACTTTTTTCAACTTTAATCCAGAAAAATCTCCTTCCAGTGTGAAATGCACACGTGAAATATTCAAATGGCTCGAGGCACAATATTTGTAAGTCAAAAATGTGGTTAAATACGCAGCTTAAGAGATATGATGGCCCACAACTATTCTACAGACATGTACATGTTGTATTAAATATGATACTTTGAATAGATTCTGTTCTCGTGATTAGAGTAATGATGCACAAATGATCCACTTCTCCAACGTCAGTCAAACTAAATCACAATACATTATTTTTGTCAACTCTAATCCGGCGCCATCCCCTTCCAGTCGCAATATGTACACGTGAAATATGCAAATAGCTCGAGGCACCGTATCTGTCTCGCGGCCCTCGTTATGTACGACTGACCCTCATCTCGTCGGCAGGTGATGGAATGTTGTTGTGTCACGGCGAGGACCTTCTCATGCAGATACGATCAGGCGTTTTTCAGCAGATGCCTATCGAGCCTCTCCGGCCGTGAGATGACTCGGAGGGGAGAATTGAAAACTTCCCTCGGTGTCAAATAACCTACACTTTTAGTCTGCGCGCGTGATCCTCAAAGACTTGGGATGGTGCTTAACGGTATCTCGTTACACCCCGTATCGATTATCGCAACTCCATCCTCTCTGGTCTTCCTCACAAATCCCCGCGTGAGCTCCAACTCAGCCGCCCGTATCGTCACCAGAACTCCTTCCACTAATCATATCACTCCGGTTCTCCGACAACTCCATCGGCTCCCCGTTAAAACCGCATAGCCTTCAAAGTGCTGCTCCTCACCTTCAAGGCCCACTCTTGCACCTCCATATCTCTCTGAACCCCTACACCCTCCCTCTCGTGCCCTCCGACCCTCCTCTGCCTTCCAGCTCACTGTACCTTAATAATAATAATAATAATACATTGCATTTCAAAGTGCTTTTCCAGGTGCTCAAAGACGCTTTACAGTGGTGATAAAACATGATAGAATAACATTTAAAAGTTATTAGAACAGCAACACAGCATAATTCACAGATTAAAAGCCAGTCTGAAGAGGTGTGCTTTGGTCAGGGTTTTGAAAGTGGGGGGGTCGGTGCAGTCTCTGATGTGTTGTGGGAGGGAGTTCCAGAGGGTGGGGGCAGTGATGGAGGAGGCTCTGTCCCCCAGAGGGCGGGGGCAGCGATGGAGAAGGCTCTGTCTCCCCCAGAGGGCGGGGGCAGCGATGGAGAAGGCTCTGTCCCCCCAGAGGGGGGGGCAGCGATGGAGAAGGCTCTGTCCCCCCCAGAGGGCGGGGGCAGCGATGGAGAAGGCTCTGTCCCCCCAGAGGGTGGGGGCAGCGATGGAGAAGGCTCTGACCCCCCAGAGGGTGGGGGCAGCGATGGAGAAGGCTCTGTCCCCCCAGGTTCGGAGCTTGGTTTTCTTGGGGATAGAGAGGAGGTTCGCTTCTGATGAGCGAAGGCTGCGGGAAGGGGTGTAGTGGGGGATCAGGTCGGGAGGTACAGATGTTTCTACAACACCCATTGTGTATTTTGTGAATGAAGCGCCATCTCATGGTTAAATCCTGTAATTGAACAAATGGGGAAATTGGGCAACGCCTTCTAGCAATTTGGCAACACCCCCAGCCACTGGCATCCGCTGGGCCTTTGACTGGGACACACCCATTTGAGTCTGATCTGGAGTGCTGCATCTGTAGGGGGAGCCTGGTTATCGAGAGCTTTGTGTGTTAGCAGAAGGATAAGAAGGATACCTTCTGCCCGCCTGACCACCATGGGGTCAAGAGCCTTCAGCCGCTCTGCCCCCCGTCTCTGGAACTCTCTCCCACGAGACATCCGCAATATGGACTCCCTCCCAACCTTCAAATCCAACCTCATAACCCACCTTTTCAAACTGGCGTATTCAATATCTTAATAATTGTAATGTTGTTTTTAAGTCTTGTATTACTGTGTGATCTTCTTTGTTGCTTGTTTTTAATTATGCTCTGTCAGGTGTCCTTGAGAGCTTTGAAAGGCGCCCATAAATAAAATGCATTATTATTATTATTTACTTAGAAAATGTGAAGTCGATCCGATGACATCTGTAAGAGGCTGGAAATACAGAATACATGAAGGAAATCCCACTCAATTCAAAATAGCTGACTTCCTGTTGAGTTTAAAATATTACTCCAAGAGGCTTTTTTGTGCGTCTCACCAAGCTTCATACACCTGCCACTTTTCAGACTCGCAGGTGAAACCACAACACGGGGCTACATTTGAGCAGCTTGACCAAAGACTCTTAAGCATGGGGAAGTCTTCAAAAACATGTTTCATTTAAAATATATTAACTTCTTGGATATCACATGTTCCCAACAACCCCAACTTTGCCTCTTATGTGACCTTTAATAATCTCAATCTTAATTTATTTAAAACAGCCTCCGTGGACCACAGTGCTGTACAGGGAATAACAAGTCAAATAATAAAGCAATAATTATGCAAAGCACTCATGGGTTCAGGATGTGAGCTGACTGACGGGCTCGAGGCCTCTCAGCATATTTACTTCCATGCTGTTGCTGACCTGGATAAAACCCTCAGGATGTAAGAATGATTAAAACAAAGATAATATATATATATAAAATAATATAATAATGTATGTATTGCATGGTTGGCCCCAGAGGGAAGAGAGCCAAGCAGGGATACACTGCACACATCTTCCTGGATCAGTAACGTGAACAATGGCTTCCACAGTACACCGTCCTCTCTCTGCGTCTGCCCCCGACTCGGTGCCGGTGTGCGTCCACACTACAGCTTCAAAAATAGCTTGGAGCTGGGCGTGTCTGGGAGCTTGGGGATTTTATTCAAGCAACGCGACCAACAACCAATCACATGAATCTCCCGCCCCCGACATACAGAGCAAAAACCCCGGGGATTTTATGCGAGCAATATATATATATATATAAACTCCCCAAACAGGCGAAAACCTACCAGTTTCCCCCACTGCCTCTGCCACCTCCCTCCATGCTGGTTCCTCCGGTTTGTGTCCCGGTAGGTGAAGAGGGTCTGGTCATACACAACCGGGTGATCGCTACGGCGATAGTTAGTTTCTCCTCCAACTTTTTTTGAAATATAGAAATGAACGGCGGGATATCTCTCCCAGCTTAGACGCGGTTTGATTGGCTACGGCTTGAGCTGTCAGGTTTTCAGAAACGGGATTTGATTGGCTGGCGCTGGCTACTCCGGCGTCTCCGGCGGAGACGGACCGCTCTGCTACCCACAATTCAGTTCGGCGAAAAAGCGAGGCAACGTGACGTCACCCCGTTGAAAGTGAATGGGCAGATTGGAGCTGTCGACGCTGTAGTGTGGACGGGCCGTAAATCTGCGGATTTAAAATCTAAATCAGATCAATGTTGCTCGTTATTCAGCTCAGTCTTTAACGGACAGAAATAGACCTCATAATTACCCAATTATCTATCGATCGGGATCCAACAGAGTGTGTGTATCTAGATTTGAGGTATAGGAGGAAATAGTAAACAAATAAATAAATATATTGATTTATAATTCCATCAAAAACGAAAGGGGATTGAAATTCAAATGAAGTCGCAATGAGGTGCAGCCTTGGTTAAGACTTAATACAAAGGTAGAGGCATACAAGTGTGTGTGTGTGTGTGTGTGTGTGTGTGTGTGTGTCGCAAGGTGGACGTCTTAGTTAACACCATCTGGTGCAGCAGGCATGAGGTTTGCCTTTATCACGAACACACACATCCTGCTGAGAGAGACGTCATGAAGCAAGAAGAGGAAGCAGGAGAAAAGAGTGGAGGAAATAGAGAAGGAAGCAGGAAAGGAAACACAAATATGTATGTCACAAAATGAGGGAGAAATGGAAGAGATATGTGACTCTTAAATATTCAATTAGAGAGAAATCCACGGCAGAAATCCTTTATTCGTCCCAAAGCTGGTAAATTGACATTGTTAGAGCAAAGGGAACGGTGGACATACAATGCAAAATAAAACAAGTAGACGAACATGTTAGATAAAGAGGAAAGCACGATAAAATCAAATCAATAAAGCACACTTCGGATGTCAAGCAAGTAGCAGCTTTTTCAAAGTACGTTTTATGAACCTGAGTCAGTTTCTGCTGTCACTCCACGGTGACAACGGGAGGCCTTTCAAAGTTAGGAATATGATGATACATGGCAGCGGGAAATCACTGCAGGTCTTTCGCCAAGAAGCATCCTTCCTGCGCAGAGAGAGCACAAGTTCACACCTCCTTCACTCAAGTAGAAGTAAAGAGGCTTTGAAGTGTCCTTCAATACTTTTAATGATCACGCACTAACACACATTCAGACTAAAGGAACCAGCTGTTTGGGAAATGAGAGAAGTAGAAAGTACAGGTATTTGGGTTCAACATGAGAGAAGTGGAAAGTACAGGTATTTGTGTTCAACATGTAAGAAGTAGAAAGTACAGGTATTTGAGTTCAACATGTAAGAAGTAGAAAGTACAGGTATTTGAGTTCAACATGTGAGAAGTAGAAAGTACAGGTATTTGAGTTCAACATGTGAGAAGTAGAAAGTACAGGTATTTGAGTTCAACATGTAAGAAGTAGAAAGTACAGGTATTTGAGTTCAACATGAGAGAAGTAGAAAGTACAGGTATTTGAGTTCAACATGTAAGAAGTAGAAAGTACAGGTATTTGTGTTCAACATGAGAGAAGTAGAAAGTACAGGTATTTGAGTTCAACATGAGAGAAGTAGAAAGTACAGGTATTTGTGTTCAACATGTAAGAAGTAGAAAGTACAGGTATTTGAGTTCAACATGTAGAGAAGTAGAAAGTACAGGTATTTGAGTTCAACATGTAAGAAGTAGAAAGTACAGGTATTTGAGTTCAACATGTAAGAAGTAGAAAGTACAGGTATTTGAGTTCAACATGTAAGAAGTAGAAAGTACAGGTATTTGAGTTCAACATGTAAGAAGTAGAAAGTACAGGTATTTGAGTTCAACATGAGAGAAGTAGAAAGTACAGGTATTTGAGTTCAACATGAGAGAAGTAGAAAGTACAGGTATTTGGTTCAACATGAGAGAAGTAGAAAGTACAGGTATTTGAGTTCAACATGTAAGAAGTAGAAAGTACAGGTATTTGTGTTCAACATGTAAGAAGTAGAAAGTACAGGTATTTGTGTTCAACATGTAAGAAGTAGAAAGTACAGGTATTTGAGTTCAACATGTAAGAAGTAGAAAGTACAGGTATTTGAGTTCAACATGTGAGAAGTAGAAAGTACAGGTATTTGAGTTCAACATGTAAGAAGTAGAAAGTACAGGTATTTGAGTTCAACATGAGAGAAGTAGAAAGTACAGGTATTTGAGTTCAACATGAGAGAAGTAGAAAGTACAGGTATTTGGGTTCAACATGTAAGAAGTAGAAAGTACAGGTATTTGAGTTCAACATGAGAGAAGTAGAAAGTACAGGTATTTGAGTTCAACATGTAAGAAGTAGAAAGTACAGGTATTTGAGTTCAACATGTAAGAAGTAGAAAGTACAGGTATTTGAGTTCAACATGTAAGAAGTAGAAAGTACAGGTATTTGAGTTCAACATGTAAGAAGTAGAAAGTACAGGTATTTGAGTTCAACATGTAAGAAGTAGAAAGTACAGGTATTTGAGTTCAACATGTAAGAAGTAGAAAGTACAGGTATTTGAGTTCAACATGTAAGAAGTAGAAAGTACAGGTATTTGAGTTCAACATGTGAGAAGTAGAAAGTACAGGTATTTGAGTTCAACATGTAAGAAGTAGAAAGTACAGGTATTTGAGTTCAACATGTGAGAAGTAGAAAGTACAGGTATTTGGGTTCAACATGTAAGAAGTAGAAAGTACAGGTATTTGAGTTCAACATGTAAGAAGTAGAAAGTACAGGTATTTGAGTTCAACATGTGAGAAGTAGAAAGTACAGGTATTTGGGTTCAACATGTAAGAAGTAGAAAGTACAGGTATTTGAGTTCAACATGAGAGAAGTAGAAAGTACAGGTATTTGAGTTCAATATGAGAGAAGTAGAAAGTACAGGTATTTGGGTTCAACATGAGAGAAGTAGAAAGTACAGGTATTTGAGTTCAACATGAGAGAAGTAGAAAGTACAGGTATTTGGGTTCAACATGTAAGAAGTAGAAAGTACAGGTATTTGTGTTCAACATGTAAGAAGTAGAAAGTACAGGTATTTGTGTTCAACATGTAAGAAGTAGAAAGTACAGGTATTTGAGTTCAACATGTAAGAAGTAGAAAGTACAGGTATTTGAGTTCAACATGTAAGAAGTAGAAAGTACAGGTATTTGAGTTCAACATGTAAGAAGTAGAAAGTACAGGTATTTGAGTTCAACATGTAGAGAAGTAGAAAGTACAGGTATTTGAGTTCAACATGTGAGAAGTAGAAAGTACAGGTATTTGAGTTCAACATGTAAGAAGTAGAAAGTACAGGTATTTGAGTTCAACATGTGAGAAGTAGAAAGTACAGGTATTTGGGTTCAACATGTAAGAAGTAGAAAGTACAGGTATTTGAGTTCAACATGTAAGAAGTAGAAAGTACAGGTATTTGAGTTCAACATGTGAGAAGTAGAAAGTACAGGTATTTGGGTTCAACATGTAAGAAGTAGAAAGTACAGGTATTTGAGTTCAACATGAGAGAAGTAGAAAGTACAGGTATTTGAGTTCAACATGAGAGAAGTAGAAAGTACAGGTATTTGGGTTCAACATGTAAGAAGTAGAAAGTACAGGTATTTGAGTTCAACATGTAGAGAAGTAGAAAGTACAGGTATTTGAGTTCAACATGTAAGAAGTAGAAAGTACAGGTATTTGAGTTCAACATGTAAGAAGTAGAAAGTACAGGTATTTGTGTTCAACATGTAAGAAGTAGAAAGTACAGGTATTTGAGTTCAACATGTAAGAAGTAGAAAGTACAGGTATTTGAGTTCAACATGTAAGAAGTAGAAAGTACAGGTATTTGAGTTCAACATGTAAGAAGTAGAAAGTACAGGTATTTGAGTTCAACATGTAAGAAGTAGAAAGTACAGGTATTTGAGTTCAACATGTGAGAAGTAGAAAGTACAGGTATTTGAGTTCAACATGTAAGAAGTAGAAAGTACAGGTATTTGAGTTCAACATGTAAGAAGTAGAAAGTACAGGTATTTGAGTTCAACATGTGAGAAGTAGAAAGTACAGGTATTTGGGTTCAACATGTAAGAAGTAGAAAGTACAGGTATTTGAGTTCAACATGAGAGAAGTAGAAAGTACAGGTATTTGAGTTCAACATGTAGAGAAGTAGAAAGTACAGGTATTTGGGTTCAACATGTAGAGAAGTAGAAAGTACAGGTATTTGAGTTCAACATGTAGAGAAGTAGAAAGTACAGGTATTTGAGTTCAACATGTAAGAAGTAGAAAGTACAGGTATTTGTGTTCAACATGTAAGAAGTAGAAAGTACAGGTATTTGAGTTCAACATGTAAGAAGTAGAAAGTACAGGTATTTGAGTTCAACATGTAAGAAGTAGAAAGTACAGGTATTTGAGTTCAACATGTAAGAAGTAGAAAGTACAGGTATTTGAGTTCAACATGTAAGAAGTAGAAAGTACAGGTATTTGAGTTTCAACATGTAAGAAGTAGAAAGTACAGGTATTTGAGTTCAACATGTGAGAAGTAGAAAGTACAGGTATTTGAGTTCAACATGTAAGAAGTAGAAAGTACAGGTATTTGAGTTCAACATGTGAGAAGTAGAAAGTACAGGTATTTGAGTTCAACATGTAAGAAGTAGAAAGTACAGGTATTTGAGTTCAACATGTAAGAAGTAGAAAGTACAGGTATTTGAGTTCAACATGTGAGAAGTAGAAAGTACAGGTATTTGGGTTCAACATGTAAGAAGTAGAAAGTACAGGTATTTGAGTTCAACATGAGAGAAGTAGAAAGTACAGGTATTTGAGTTCAACATGAGAGAAGTAGAAAGTACAGGTATTTGGGTTCAACATGAGAGAAGTAGAAAGTACAGGTATTTGAGTTCAACATGTAGAGAAGTAGAAAGTACAGGTATTTGGGTTCAACATGTAAGAAGTAGAAAGTACAGGTATTTGTGTTCAACATGTAAGAAGTAGAAAGTACAGGTATTTGTGTTCAACATGTAAGAAGTAGAAAGTACAGGTATTTGAGTTCAACATGTAAGAAGTAGAAAGTACAGGTATTTGAGTTCAACATGTAAGAAGTAGAAAGTACAGGTATTTGAGTTCAACATGTAAGAAGTAGAAAGTACAGGTATTTGAGTTTCAACATGTAAGAAGTAGAAAGTACAGGTATTTGAGTTCAACATGTGAGAAGTAGAAAGTACAGGTATTTGAGTTCAACATGTAAGAAGTAGAAAGTACAGGTATTTGAGTTCAACATGTAAGAAGTAGAAAGTACAGGTATTTGAGTTCAACATGTAAGAAGTAGAAAGTACAGGTATTTGAGTTCAACATGTAAGAAGTAGAAAGTACAGGTATTTGAGTTCAACATGTAAGAAGTAGAAAGTACAGGTATTTGGGTTCAACATGCCAGAAGTTAAAGTAAAAAGTCGTCAGAAAAATAAGTATTGGAGTAAAGTACTGATACCAGAAAAATCTACTTAAGTACAGTAACAAAGTTTTTGTACTCCACTTCTTCCCACCTCTGAAATGAGGCCGTCAAACTGTAGAATCAACACCTGACGGAGTATCTTTTTTACTTCTCCGTCTCTCAGGAGGCGACGAGGAGAAGGACTTTGACATCCAGAGGACGACGGGCACCATCTCCATCGCCCGCCGGCTCGATGCCGCTCGGCGCTCAAACTACAACATGACGGTGCGGGTCAGCGACGGACACCGCAGCGCCACCACACAGGTGAGAAACATGAGGGTTTGTAAGAACAGAAATAGGTAGAAAAGCAGGTTAAATAAGACAAGATAAGATAAGAAGTACTTAGTTGATCCCGATGTGGGAAAGGTTTGTGTTGCAGCAGCATGAAAAGACAAGGCGTTGCACAATACAAATTGAAAGACAAGAAATAGACAAGACAGTAGAAAATGTACAAGGTATTATATATACATAAGCATGTGACAGATGGAATATTAAACTACATATATAAATGTAAAATATACATTATGACAACATATAATATGTATATAACAATGGGGCTTAAATTACAAGTTTCATCACATTACAAAATGATTTAGATGAGATAAGAGATTTGCAAAGTCTGCCTTGATACAATTGACGGGCCTGAAATCAATATAAGACAATATGATATCTCCATTCAACATACACGGTTACATTTATATATATATAACTCAGCTAAATGATTGCAGTATTACTGGGTAGTTGCCAAAAAGTGTCCATAAAACCCTGTAGTTTGTTGGTTTAAGGCAGGGGTGTCAAACTCAAGGCCCGGGGGCCAAATCCGGCCCGCGACCTCATTTTATGTGGCCCGCAAAGAATACAATATACAATACAAGAGGTGTAATTGTTGAATATTTGCTTTCAATGATTTTCCCTAGACTTCTGCTTTCAGACGTAGTAATTTAGGAAGATATTACCAGAACTGATAATAATCCAATGCAGGGCCAACAATGTAATATAATACATTATTTAATATATTATTATATTATATATTTACATATGTATATTTATATATGATTAAAATTACAACCGGCCCTTTGAGTGCAACCGTAATGCTGATGTGGCCCGGAATGAAATTGAGTTTGACACCCCTGGTTTAAGGGCACATGTAACCAAGCTGGGGCCCTCTCAACAAGCTGTGTTACTAAAATACATCCCACTTAAAAACATCCGAAACTCGAGTCAGAGAATCTCAGGTTTAGTTCATCCTGATTCCTGCCGGCAGCAGCTCGGGTTTGAACCTCTGCATGTGTAATGTTGTTCACGCTGAGCATCTTCTCTCGCTCACACTGCAGGCTTACATCCGAGTTCTGGACATGAACGAGCACCGGCCCGTCTTCCTTGAGCCGCTGTACAAGGTGAGAGGAACATCGATTGGGTTTCGATTTGTAGATCGATTTCAGCACTAACACACAAAAGGACATCCCATGTTTGTGTGCTTGCTCTAAAGACAGGAATCGACGTCTTAACGTATGGTTTTTTCGTAGTTGTATAACTAACTTTTCACTTGCTTCTTTCTCTAGAATATGTGCGTGAACTGAACATTGCCTTATACCCAAAATCTAAAAAGAAATCCATCAAAGTCAAAATAGAAATGAAACAAAAACCACAAATTCCGTTTCCTATCCTTTTCTTTTGTCCCGTGTTTGTATTTCTGACTCTAAAATTCCCTCCTGTTTCAAGGTGAGGGTTCCCGAGGACACGTCCCCCTGGAAGGACATCCTGCAGCTCAGCGCTCAGGACTCGGACTCCAACAGCAAGCTGGTGTTCTCCGTCAGCTCCAGCCTCCACCCCGACAGCACCAAGTTCTTCCACCTGGACCCAAAGAGCGGGGTCCTGGTGCTGAAGGAGGAACTGGACTACGAGACCATCCCCGTGCACACGCTCATCGTGATGGTAATTTTAGAAATGTTTAGATTTGATTTGATGAAATATCCTAATTCTGGGTATTACAAAGAAAAGTAAAAGAGGGGAAATGTGTTGTCTGCGGATGCAACATGGATGAAAGAGAAGAGGTTAGAGCAGGGGTGTCAAACTCAATTTCATCGTGGGCCACAGTCGCATAAAGGTTGCACACGAAGGGCCGGTTGTAACTATATAAATATGTAATATATATATATAGAAAATAACGCATTATATTACATTATTGCCTCTGAATTGGATTATTATCGGAACAGTAATTAACTACGTTTCAAAGCAGAAGTCCAGGGCAAATAATTGCATGTCTCTTCAGTGGGCATGTCACAAAACGAGATGCATTGTGGGACATGTAGTTTATGGGCAACATGCCTCAGTGAAGTAGCATGTAACCGTATAATAAACGTATTATAATCTTTGCAAGCTCTTGCGGGGCCGCGTGAAATGAAATCGCGGGCCGGATTTGGCCCCCGGGCCTTGAGTTTGACACCCCTGAGTTAGAGGAATGTGAACATTTGGTCCGGGATATTTCCAAATATCTGGAACAAACTGCGCTGCAACTCTGACTTTTAAATGAACTATTCCCATCTCACACTGCACTGTAACTTGTATTCATGCACCTGTGTTATTCATGTTTTATTATATTTGTTTTTAAATGCTGCACTATTTCACTTGTGTTGAAAGGTGATATATAAATAAACTTGCCTTGCCGCTCTTCTGCTCGCCCTCAGGTGCGCGACCAGGAGATCCCGGTGAAGAGGAACTTCGTGAAGGTGGTGGTGGAGGTGCTGGACTGTAACGATCACTCGCCTGCTTTCCTCAGCACTCGTTACGAGGCCAGCATCTCAAACCTCGCCCCCCGCGGCTCCGAAGTTCTCAGGGTCAAAGCGCTCGACCGCGACATGGGAAGCAACGCCGACATCAGCTACTCTCTGAACTCTGGTGAGCGGAACAAAGGCTTTTTAAACATATTGTATTCATGGTGGCTGCTTCTTTGCAGTCGTCCCGATACACGTAGTCGCACCTGGGAGCCGACACATCCAACCGCCAGGTGATGAATACCTATACTTCCTGTGAAGCAGAGGGTCAAGAACACAATGGTGGTGCCTGAATTCCCTCTCAATATTCAGTTTGAGCGAAGAGGATTTCCATCAAATCGATAATGTCCCGTTAAAACTAAAGATAGGTCGATACGAGTACTTTCAACCACGAAATAGTTCACTCCACGAGAATCCAGAAATTACTGTTTAAACTATTTGGTCCAAAGCCTGACTGACGGAGACGTTTAAAGCTGAACAAATTAGGGGGAGAAAATGATTATTTTGACCGATATTGCATTTTAGAGGAACTGATAATTTTCGAAAAATTCAATTCAATGGAAAAATATATTTAAAATCATCATGGTGTGATTTTTTACGAGGACGTTAACCAAACAAGGTGCCTGAAACGTCTCCATTGGACTACATTGTTTATATGGTGACATCACTATGTAACTATCCATATATAATGCTACATGCTAGCCATTAACAGGCTACAGTGCTCTTCAACCATTTTAGTGGAAAGTATTTTCTCAAACCCTTTAAAGTTGACTTGAAGTAACAAATCATGTTCTTCTCTCCAGGGAACATCGACAACATCTTCTCCATCGATTCAGAGCTGGGCTCCATCACTGTTTCCAAACGTCTGGACCTCCAGCCTCAGGACCAGTTCCACCTGACAGTCAAAGCCACGGACCAGGGCTTCCCTCAGCGCACCGACCTCTGCTCCGTCCATGTTCACATCCGCATCTCCGACCAAACCCCGCCCTCCTTCCCCTCGGACGAATACCTCACGGAGATCAGTGAATCGAGCACTATTGGAGCACCAATCCTCACCGTCTCGGCCTCTAGTCCTGCTGCAGTGCACTATGGGATAGAAAGTGGCAACCCAAACGGGACTTTTCACATCAACCCCTCCACTGGGTTGATTTCAATCCAAAAGCACCTTGATTTTGAGATTGCTGTCTCCTACAAGCTCAAAGTAACAGCTTCCACAACAGCTGGAGCTTCCTCCAATACGGTCGCGTTCATCTACGTGATCGACGAGAACGACAACGCTCCGGTTTTTCAGCAGCCGCGATATCTGGGGCAAATAAGCGAGTCGGCGCACATCGACAGCATGGTGACGGGAGAAATGAACACTCCTCTGGTCATCCGGGCTTCAGATGCCGACAAAGATTCCAATGCTCTGCTGGTGTTTCAGATTCTCGAGCAGGAGGCCTTGAACGTATTCGCGATAGACTCGAGTATGGGCACCATTTCTTTAATACTACCGGTTGACTTTGAAGCCAAGGCTGAGTATCACTTCACAGTGCAGGTAAAGGACTCGGGGGAGCCATCGCTGTTTGCATCGGAGCCTGCCAAGGTCACTGTGAGAGTCCTGGACCTCAATGACTGCCCGCCACAGTTCACAAAGCCAATCTACGAGCCGTCCATCATCTTCCCAGCTGTCAGGGATACAGAGGTCGTGCAAGTCATGGCCACTGATCTGGATTCGGCTGTTTCGTACAGCATCAGCGACGGAAATCTCCACAACGCCTTTTCAATTCACCCGAATACCGGAGTCATCACCGTGAGCAATGCGTCTGAATTCAGGCCGTCTTACAGACTGGTTGTCAAAGCGTTCGACGGCCTCTACAAAGACTTAGCCACCGTCAACGTCAACGTGACAAACCTGACAGCCAGCGATCTTGGATTTGAACACAAAGTGTATTCGGCGAGCGTTAGAGAAAACGTAAAGACAGTTCAAACGTTGCTAGCCCTCAAAGCCACGGGATGTTTTTTAAACGAGCCTGTGTTCTACTCTGTGGTGAACCCGGTGGGAAAGTTTGTCATCTCCCGAACATCCGGCGTTCTAGAAACAACCGGTATGCCTTTTGATCGAGAGGAGCAAGATGCGTATGACGTTGTTGTGAAGGTCGAAGACATGAGAACGCCAGCAAGGACCGTTACCACGCAGGTCAAGGTTTTTATCGATGACGTCAACGACAACGCTCCGCAGTTTCTAAACTTGCCTTTTTCAATGATGATTTCCGAGACCTCTGATCCAGGCGATGTGTTGTATCAAGCAATGGCTGTCGACAGAGATCTGGGAGAGAATGGGGCGATCGTGTACTCGCTGGAGGAGGATTATGATCTTTTTAGGATCGATCCTGATCTCGGCGATGTGTCCCTCCAGAGGCCTCTTGACTTTGAAGCTTTGAATAAGTATGTGTTGACGGTCTTCGCTATCGACGAAGGCGAGACAAGTCACACCACAATGGCCGAGCTTAGTATTCAAGTGAGGAATCAAACCAACCCAGTTTTCCAGACCCTTCTGTATCCCCTAAAAGTGCCAGAAAATGTCCCACAATTCACCACCATCTTACACGTCCAGGCCAGAAATCCAGAGGGCTATCGACTCATCTACAACCTGGAAGAGGAAAACGCCTCACGAAATTTTCATATTGATTTCAAAACGGGCGTGTTGACCGTCTCCAACCCCCTCGACTACGAGAGCCAAACCACGCATGTGTTGACAGTTCGTGCTTCTGACTCTGTGACCGGAGCTTTCTCCGAGGCCTCTATTGAAATAGAAGTGGAGGATGTGAACGATAACGCGCCCGTTTTCCCGAAGATAGCTTACGTGGTGAGCATTGATGAGGGGCTCCCGATCGACACGTCTGTGATACAACTCTCTGCCATCGATAGGGACTCTGGCAGAAATAAAGATCTCACCTTTCACATGGTCAAAACGGAGAAGAACGAGACTGATTTCTTTGACATAGACTCCCGTAGCGGGTTGATCGTCACGAAACAGGTGCTGGACTATGAAAACACAAAGCACTTTCATTTTAAAGTAAAAGCTACTGACAATGGCACTCTGCCTCTTAGCAGCGAAGCCCATGTCTTCATTAATGTCACCGATGTAAACGACAACCCACCGGACTTCATTAGCTCCCAGTATGACGCCACACTGGACGAAATGGCAAAGTGTGGTCACATCGTCGTCAAGATCCAAGCTTCAGATCCGGACACGGCGGAGCTGAATAACCTCAAGTACAAAATCCTTTCAGGGAACGGAGGGCGCTACTTCAACATCAACGAATCCTCTGGACTTATATCGTTTTCCAATGTCTGCAAGAGGAATCTGGACCCTTACTATAATCTGACGGTGGCGGTGTCTGACGGAGTGTTTCAGAAGACAGCACCAGTCAATATCGACATGATAAACAGCAACAGGCACAGTCCACACTTCAAGCAGAGCCTCTACGAAGCAGAGCTGGCGGAAAACGCAGAGGCGGGAACCCGGGTGATCCGATTGGCCGCCGTTGACCCTGACGACGGGCCGTTCGGCAGCGTCGACTACACCATTATTAACAAACTTGCAGACGAGAAGTTCTCTATTGACGCTGACGGGCAGATCGTTACGACACAACCGTTGGACCGAGAGAACCCCGCACAGAGAATCATTGCGATCAAAGTGATGGCTAAAGATGGCGGCGGGAAAGTGGCCTTTTGCACGGTCAAGATCATTCTGATAGATGAGAATGACAACGTTCCTCAGTTCAAAGCATCAGAGTACCAGGTTTCAATTCAGTCCACTGTTAACAAAGGCTCGCCTGTCATTCAAATCATGGCTTATGACGCAGACGATGGCAAAAATGCAGATGTCACCTACACGGTAGATGAAGGCGAAGAAGTGACGGAAGACATTATCGAGATCAACCCTTTCACCGGAGTCGTAAGCGTCAAAGAGAGTCTTGTCGGCATGGAGAATAAGATCTTCAACTTCAAAGTAAAAGCCCGTGACGGCAGCCTTCCTTTCTTTAACTCCACCGTCCCTGTTCGGCTCAAAGTGGTTCCTCCCGAGGTTCCCCTACCAAAGTTCTCAGAGCCTCTCTACTCCTTCTCGGCCGCAGAGGACATCCCCGTAGGGACGGAGGTCGGCTCAGTGAAGGCGGACTCGGACATGCCTCTTATCTACAGCCTGGTGAACGGGAACACTGTGGAAAGCAACAAGGACAAGGTGTTCAGTTTGGACAAAGAGAGCGGGACGTTGCTGTTGCAGAAGACCATGGATCACGAGAGGACAAAATGGTACCAGATAGATGTGATCGCTCAGGGCAACCACAACGGGACTGACGTCTCGTCACTGGTCTCGGTCAGCATCCAGGTCCAAGATGTGAACGATAACCAGCCGGTGTTTGATGCTAACCCATATCGAGCCTTCCTGGCGGAGAACATGCCAGCTGGAACGACTGTCATTCAGGTACGTGAGGCAATGATGTAATATAATACATTATTTTATATATATATTTATATATGTATTTTGATATAGTCTTAAAGTTACAGCCGGCCCTTTGAGTGCAACCATAATGCTGATGTGGCCCGCGATGAAATTGAGTTTGACACCCCTGCTATAGATGGAAACACAAAGATTACATTAACGTCAGTAAACTGGTAGCTGCGAAGCAATCTTTACCGAAAGAAACATTCAAATAAAAACGTTTATGTAATTTAGAAAGCGAAAGATATTACTTGTATCTGGTTTCAATTATTAACAACACCTGAAGATATGAACTGAAGTCATTTATCTGGTTTGACAATGAAGTGAGGGCACTTTTGGAAAATTACGTAATCAAGAATGTTCTATCGATATCGCGTTATTGAGCGTTTGCTTAGTTCTAGCTTAATACGGGTGCTAAGCCAGGATTCAAACAACATATCTTCTGAAAGCACAGTTAAGAAAGTAATTTGAATGTTCTCCTTGCACTCACAGTACAACATCTTATATCCGAAAATATACAAACACACTTGAGACCGAATGCTTATTCTGACCCGCAGGTGACCGCCAACGACCCGGACACCGACACCAACGGTCTCGTGACGTACAGCTTGGATTCCATACCTGACAACACCACCACCACGGCAGATATCAGCGGGGTTTTCTCCATCGACGGAGAGAGCGGCTGGATCACCACGGTTCGGGAAACGGACTGCGAGGAGACCAGGGTTTACCGGTTCTACGTCTTCGCCACGGACCACGGCGGCGACACCAAGCTCTCCTCCAGCGTCCTGGTGGAGGTCATGGTGACGGACGAGAATGACAACCCGCCAAAGTTCTCCGATGACTTGTACCACGCCTCGGTGATGGAGAACAGCAGCCCCGGGGAGGTCATCGTCTCCATGACCACCACGGATGCTGACGTGTCGCTGGAGAACCGACTTGTGACGTGTTACATCACAGGTGAGAACGTTCAAACGGGTGTTGGAGTTCCGTCTAATCGGAAAATGAACACAAGTAGCAACAAGCTTGACTTAACAAAAGGTATCAGTAAAAACTAGGGCCAGGACTTTAACGCGTTAATTAAGATTAATTAATTACACAAAAATTAACGCGTTCAAAAAATTAACGCGTTCAAAAAATTAACGCATTTTAATCGCACTTATTTTTGCACAGCGGAACGTTTCTCACTGGATGAGTTTCAGGCATACCGATTATACTGGAGCACCAACTAACGTTCATGACTTCAGCATGGGACTTCAAACAACAACAAACCACGGTGAACAATAGTCAAACATGCACGAACAAGCTGATGAGACCGCTTTGGTCGGCCCGTGGATGGGACATTTTGTTTTAAAAAACGGACGGATGGAAGCGTCGATAAGAGCCGCAGCACATCAAGCCTAAAGTATCACCTAAAGGCAAAGCATGTAGCAGCTAGCGTGTAGCAGCTAGCATGTAGCAGCTAGCGTGGACGTTAGCCCGACTCCGAGTGCAAGGAACCACACCCTGACCCAACCCACACTCAACCAGACGACTGGTTTCAGGGCCAGGATGAGTCAGTCCACGTCTGAGAGAGTAACCAGCTCCCTGCTCTCTGGACTGCACTCGCCTGTAGACCACCTGGAGTAAAGTCCATGTGGAAACTGCTTCTCACTGTTCTCAGGTCAGATATGTATATTTGATTAAAAATGCGATTAATTTCGATTAATTAATTACAAAGCCTCGAATTAATTAGATTAATTTTTTTAATCGAGTCCCAGCTCTAGTAAAAAAACATTATTTTCAAAGGTCAAAAAACGATATTGCTCCGTAATTATTTTCTCCTAACTTCTCATTGCCAGCAGCTGCGGTCGGTTATGACGTCAATTTCCCAACGGCTCGTTTAAATAAATGATATAATAATAACAAAGAATTACAATGTTCAAATATATCTATATACACATAACATCAAATTATACATTTTAACATATGGCTGCTACAGGTGTGTTCCAGGTACTTTCTCTGAAAATGTAAATGTCAAAAACACATTGGAAGATCCAGACACATGTTATTCAACCAGTTTGATTGAAGTAATGATATCGAGGCCAACATCCTAGAAAGGCAAACCCACGTGTTTCTCTGCTGATGGGAACTTGGGTCCCCCTCGCAGCGAGGGTGCAGCGAGCCGTTTGGTTGATGCAGAGCGGAGTGCACGTGCTGGGGTGCACGGTTTAACCATGTCCTGGATCCATTCGCAGCATGGTACGCAAGCACCAGGGTCTTGAAGTGGATTCTAGCAGTTACCGGAAGCCAGTGGGGGGAGCGGAGGAGCGGCGTGGTGTGGGAACATTTCAGGAAGGTTGAAGACCAGACGAGCCGCTGCATTCTGGATGAGCTGCAGAGGTCGGACGGCACATGCAGGGAGACCAGCCAGGAGGGAGCTGCAGTAGTCTAGTGAGGTGACGAGAGCCTGGACCAGAACCTGCGTGGCTTTCTGGGTCAGCTGGGGACGCATCCTCCTGATGCTGTAGAGCGTGTATCTGCAGCAGCGGGTTGTAGCAGCGATGTTTGCAGTGAAGGACAGGTTTGTTATCCAGGGTCACACCCAGAGTCCTTGCAGTCTGAGTCGGGGAAACAACAGAGGGGCCGATGTTGATTGTCAGGTCGAGAGTGGGACAATCTTTTCCCGGAAGGAAAAGCAGTTCAGTCTTGTCAAGGTTGAGCTTGAGGTGATGATCAGACATCCACTGAGAGATGTCAGCGAGACAAGCAGAGATGCGTGCGACGACCTGGGTCTCTGAGCGGGGAAGGTTACGAACAGGTTTCCTATTTCTCTGCCCTTTAGCTTTTCCTATGGCTTCACTTCATGTGGCTTTAAACACCCTGGTAAAAAACCATGTGCTCTATAGTCTCCGATATATACAATTACACCAGGTGCCCTTCTAAACACTAACTAAGAATACATTTACGATAAAGAAAAACAGCAATGTTTAACCATTAAATAATATAAAGCAATATATAGCTCCAACAAAGGATTTTAATTATTCTGTATCCGCACCCCTTCAGAAAAGCGTATCTATAGGCGCCGACGAACACGACACAAAATGCAGACAATTAGTCATCTGCCTCTGCTAAAAAAACCTCTGTTCACCCTTAAAGGTGGGGTAGGTAAGTTTGAGAAATCGGCTCGAGATACACTTTGTTTGTTATATTCCATGGAATGCTCTGAACATCCCAATGGCAATGAATATCTGAAGTGCTTTGACAACAAATCCATAAAAAATTATCATCAGTGGAAGCCGTGGAGCTGTAAAAAGCAACGACCAATCATCTGAGCCGGCTAAAGTAACTGGATGGCCTACCTGCCTGTCAGCCTTCCCTCGGGGCACACACTGACTCGTGCCCTCATTGGTCATGTGCGCGGTCATGTGTGTTGGGGGAGGGGCTCTGTGAGGAAGTGGGCAGATTTTCTCCGGTTGTGTATTTTCAAATTCTAGCGCATCTCGAGCCGGTTTCTCAAACTTACCCTCCCCCCACCTTTAAGATGTTGTGGCTTCATTCGATAGCTGCTCTTGAGGTTGAAGGGTAAGAGAGTTAATGTCTGTCCTGAATCTGTCATACAGAACAAAGTTTCCTTCTTTCTTTCTTTCAGTCTTCATTTCGAACATTAATTAAAAAAATATCAAATGTGAAAAACGGAATACCGTATTGTTATAATTCAGTATGTATCCACATTCATGGTAATATTTGTATTCAACAAAAAAACAAAAAAGTCTTCATATTAATAATAATAATAAATCACATGTGTCCGAAAGGGAGCAGGAGGAAGCTTATTAAGTCCCACCCCTTACTTGATCAATGATTGTCCTTTAAATCATTATGCAAGTTATTCCTACATACATTTACATTTCTACACAATCATTTCTCATCTTCAATCACCTTTCTTCATTCTCATATTTTTCCAAATAAGTGTTTCTGTACATCCTTTTAAACTGAATTATGCGTGTGCTTTGTTTCCATTACAAGGTTGAACGTTTATTAGAAATAGAAGAAAACTATTAAATTGAAAGTACTGCATATGAGAGCGTTCCCCCGCGCTACAGTTATTGAGGGGAAATTGCAGTAACACGATGTTATTGGAAAAACACATTGCATCAGCAGTTTCTGTTTTATTAAATAAGACAACTGTGATTTCAGAAGGTTTAGTGTCACTCAGGGAAGACAATACATGCCCAGCAATATCAAGAAGACCGACCGGGAACTGCGATATTAATATGACTTGTAAATGACTTCTGTTCTCTTTTTCGTGTATGTGAACATCAACCAGTACAGCAAAGGAAACAATGCAAGACATATAAAGTGTAAATGGTAAAAGCTCACATTAACGCACATCAATGTTTCAGATTATTGTTGAAGACCTTATTTTAAACATTTAAAAAAATATAGAGCTACAATTAAAATAAAAAATTTAAAAAAATTTAAAAAAATTTTAAAAAAATTTTAAATTATAAAAACTGTCAGATCTTGTTGAAAACAAAAAAAACGTTCAATTACAAGGGAATTATAATTTACGTGGTTCGTTTACATTCACTAATGTTAGGGTGCGCACAACAAAGAGGAGTGTTTGTGTTTCTGCTTGTGGGGTGAAGATCTGGAACGATGTGAGTGAGGAGCGAAAGGGACGTCCAAACATCAAACTATTCAAAAAGACGTATAAATACACAATTCTCACGAGGGACAGGGACTGCTAAACCATAACTGTTTATATTCGTGTTTTGTATTCATTTATGAATTTATTTAGGTATGCACGATATTGGTTTTTGATAACGATACCGATACCGTAACTTCCTGCTTTCCAAGACCGATACCGATACCGATAACGATAATAAAAATTACGCCACTAATTATTTTAACGCGATTAACGCATGTGTATTTTTTTCATCGGGCCGCCCCGTTGCTCAGAGCGCATGAATTTAAAATTTACCATCTCCATGCTGATGCTGGACAGCCCGCTCCCTGACGCCCGTTGTGGCAGACCTCATACCACGCTCACCGGCAGGCCCGACTGGCCATCTGGAGGAACCGGGAGTGTGTGTGTACGTGTGGTTCCGAGAGAGCAAGGGAGAGACCTTAGTTGCATTGTTGTTGTTAGCATCTGGTGCTAGCTTAGCTGCGCTAGGATATTAGGAGCCGTTTAAATGAAAACAGAGGAGCGCTCTATCCACACAACTGCGCCGGCACTTGACTGATGCAGGACAGCAGAACAGGGGACATTGTAGGAGAAGTCAGCTCAACTACAGCAACAGGAATTGACAGCGTCCAGGCGCTCCGGTTCTGAGCATATGCTTGAGTTGCACTTAGCTCCAAGCGTAGCGCGGAAGGAAACACCGCGCAACACACAAACACACACACACACACACACACACACTGTTATTGTATTTATTGGTCTTCGTAAGCTTTTATACACCATCGTAGCGGATGGCGATGTTTCAGGTGAATGATCAGGTTCGAAGTTTTAGGAGCGCTGGATTGTGAAGAAACTCCCTCTTCCTTAAACCACTAACACACAGTTCTGGCAAAAACGGGAGGAGCCGAGTGAAAAACAAGCTCCCTATCCAACCCACCCACACGCCAGATTTTTTTTTTTTTACCAAAAAAATATTGTATATATCGTGATATTAGAATACTGTTATCGGTTTATGGGATGACGTCATAATTCCTAATATCGGGCGATAATTATCGGGCCGATAATTATCGTGCATCCCTAAGAATTTATGTTTTGTATTTGTCTATACATATGTGTATATATATAAAAATATAGAGACACTTCTCTTAACTTGCCTGTATATATTATATGAATGATTATATGAATGATTCAAGGTTAAGGTATTCATTTATATTGAATGTTAACGTATATTAAGATGTAAAAACAAAAGGGAGAAGAGTCGGATAAGTTTAAACTTCTTCCGACCCCTTTTCGGACGTGTAATTATCTAAAGTTGTGTTGTTTATTGATATCAGACAATGATACTACAGATTATTCAATTATTATTTAAATATTTCGTTTAGTTATTGCATTCATTTGTAAAGCACTGTATCATATTTCTTTGGTTTTACACGCTCGAAAAAAATAATAAACTAAACTATATAATGTCCATCCTCGCAACGAGTATAAAAAATGAAATTGTTTCTCATCGCGATCAAAATAATAAGTAATCGTACTGAGTATCGTTATATTGTCGTATTGAATCACACACTAACAGTTGATGGTTGTATGTTTTCGAATCAGCTTTTTCTCCTTCTACATTTGAGTTTATTTAATATTTGGGGGTTTTAGACAATTCCTCAAACAAAGCAAGACATTTAAAATCCACATTGTGCTTAAAGACGCTGTGATGGACATGTGCTGCTGTTCTATGGACCAAATATATCTTATAATGTTTTCAAAAGTAAAAGTCGTCTTATATTCGGGTCAACGCGGTACTTTGAACGTCTTTACTAACTGAGGTGTTTGTCCCGCCGGCAGACGGAGACCCTCTGGGACAGTTTGCCATCATCCAGGAGGACGAGGGGCGCTGGGGCCTCATCCTGAAAGAAGCTCTGGACAGAGAGACGAAAGACAGATTCACTCTGAGAGTCACCGCCACCGACGGGAAGTCAGAGGCGCCGGTCTCTGTGGACGTCCACGTGCTGGACATCAACGACAACAGTCCTCTGTGTGAACAGGTGAGGGGCGACTGCTCGCTTTCCGGAGTACTGTGTGTGTACTTTCGCCATCTCTGGTCTTATCTCATATCTCGTCTCCTCGTGTTTCAGCTGGCGTACACGGAGGCGGTGATGGAGAACCCTCCCCCCCAGCATGTTCCTCATGAAGGTCCGCGCTTCAGACCCTGATATTGGGGCCAACGGTCAGGTGACCTACAGCCTCCATGGACCCAACGCTGACATGTTCCGTCTCGACCAGCGGACAGGTATGTCGGGTCCGTCTGGGGTCAGATCCCCTGGGCGCACGTTAAGTGTTTTAGTTCCATCGGCGCTGAACTGAAACACATTGCTATTCTCCGCTGACATCCATCACACTTCAAGATCTTCCAAAACACCCATCTGTCGTGTCTGGGTCACGTGGATAATTGTGTTGAGCTTACTTAGAGACAACCTTTCCAATTATATTGTTAGAAAAATACCACTCGTTCCCGGCTTGTGCTTCAACCTCAGGATCCGTGTGTCTGGGATCCCCTCCAGAAGGGAAGTAGTCATCACATACAGAGCATCAACTAGTTCCTGAGCAGTGTCCTTCACATGCTGATATCCAAGAGAGGGAGCTACACAGTCACAAGATGGAGGAATAGAAAGCAGTATTCAATGTGTACTTCAGATTAGCTCCACGTCAGAAATGAGCATGCTTGATGTCTATCTCCATCTCCACAGCTACAGTTGGGATACCTCTGTTAGCATGCTACTCTCATGTTGGAAGAGGACGTTCAGGATTTCCCCACAAATATCTTTCGTCAATATTCATACTATCTTTTTTCTCGAGTACCCGATAAGGCTCAATGCAGATGACGCCTGATGATAACTGTTCACTCTGGGGAGAGATGAATACACTGTTATTTCGCCGGGGTTTCCAGACCCTGATACGATGTTAAACGTTAATTATAATCCACGTGCCAGTTTGACCGTGACCTGAATCTGTCCCCAGGCGAGCTGTTCACCCTGAAGGACTTGGATCGGGAGCGGGATCTGGAGTTCAACCTGGTGACGAAGGCGACGGACGGCGGCGGGCGCTCCTGTCAGGCCGACCTCCGCCTGACGCTCCAGGACATGAACGACAACCCGCCTCACTTCTCCTCCGAACACTACGAGGTCACCGTGTTCGACAACACCACCGTGCGGACCCCCGTCGCCGTCATCTACGCCAAAGACCCCGACACCGGTAGGGCTTTGGACGAGTACTCTTTAAGTGTTCTCCGCCCGGACCCATTTCTACGTTTGGGAAGGTTATGGGGAACATCGTCTCGACTTCATAGACCATTGAACACATGTAACCCCTCGTGTCGGTAATGGTAAAGTCATTCTTAGTAATATTCTAATTAATGAGGATGATTTGTTGGTTTACATTTGTGTTAACATTCTCTGAACTGAACAACTATAGAATATATTAACTAAATATCATTGAATCAGCTGTATCTGCTAAATTAATGAGCAGATCATAATCAATAGCCGCGTTCACACCGCAGTACTTTCCCCACAAAGGTTCATGAGAACTCTTTAGTCCTCATGAACTAAGTACAGATCGCGTTCACACCGGAATAAGTCCCTGGGGGTGGATTAGACAAATGAAGCCGCTGACGTCACTTCTTCTTCTTCTGCTTTGGGTTTACTGGCAGGCTCCAAACCACTTCACGGCGTATACTGCCACCCGGAGTCCCCGGCCGGAAGTCCCCGGAGTTGGGGAAGGCTTCAGTAGAAGCTGCTGGGAGTCCCAGCAGCTTCTACTGAAGCCTTCCGAGTAAATCGCCAGAACGCCGACACCTCCTCATCTCCACCGCTCCCATGCTTTATTTTGTGTTGCCATAAGTTAGTCTCTCTGCGTTTCTGCGCTGGGCTAATGCTAATAATGCTAATAATGCTAATGCTAATAATGCTAATGCGAGGATAATAAAATGGCGGCTTCACAAAACTTTTTGGGAGTTTTACGGGGCGTGGTTTGCTCACGAAAGAGCCGCTAAAGCCGGGGTAAAAAGGTTCGCACGAACTACTTTTAGTACCGGCTCTTTTTGGTGTGAACGCGATCATGAACTAAGTTCGCATGAACCTTTGTGGGAAAAGTACCGCAGTGTGAACGCAGCTATATTTCTAATTGTGACATGTATGTGTCACCGCACGTTCTTATGGGTTGAATTGAAATGGTTACAGATTACTACTTCAAACAATTGACCACTTACACGTGTATTGATGTGGGCGAAAAGGACCGCACCACTGCTAGGATCATGGGTGACGTGTTGGAAAGGTTTCATGCAACATTTTAAAAGGTTATAGATTACTAATTCTATAACACATAGGTTTGAGCAAGCTCTCTGATTGGTCAATAGGCGTGTTCGATTCCACGATCAAACAACGATCAAATAGAACCGGCCTAATCACAAAGTATCCAGTGGCCTACACACGCCACCAGCCTACCGAAACTACTTCCGTGAGCCTACATCGTGTGGTTTCCATAGCGACGTTTAGCGACACACAGTTATACATTGTCTCATCGTTGGAAATCGGTAGCTACAAAATGTCAGATTTTAAAGTTAACTTTGATTTGTCGGGGGGCCCTCAGTATTGATGAATGGTTAGACGCAGACAGAAAGATGTGGAGCTTTCTGCCGGTCCGGGACACGCGATGAAACGGCCACTGGAGGAGAGCTCTCCCTATAACGTAGTCCTACCCGTGAACACCACGGCACCACCTGCAGAAAGGTCTGGCGTGGAGTTCACGGAGAGCTGTTTCAAGAATTGCACTTTGAATGGCAGCGTGAACATCCACCTTCATTCTGAACCCAACATGTGTCCGCACCGTGGACCGCCTGATTTGATTTGTTCCGCTAATCCCGCACAGCGATTACTCAGATATCTAAATAGCCTAATTCAAGAATTGTTTTCAATAAATAGTTTTCAATAAATTGGTTAATAATATATCATTTACTATAATTATATCAATAACTGAAAGCGTGGTGTGACGGGGTTCTAATTGTCCGTCCGAAATCACTGGCCTAGTCGGTTGGGTTAAGCTCCAAAACTTTATTTAGATCAGCAAAAAATAAAATAACGAACCAGCACAACTTAAACAGAATAAATAAATGTCCAAATCAAACGTCCATCACTCCCGGAGAGTAAACGTGTTCAGCTGTTGCCTTCTCTGCAACATTCCCCGAGTTCCCCTTCCAGGGCCAACCCCGTCCCTTATTACCCCGTAGCCCCTCCCACCCGGCTTACCGTCAACAGGTGACAACAATTACACTCCAAACCACATTTCAACATAACAATCCGACCCAAACATAAACAGGTTAACACCTCTAACACGATCATTTACCAAATTAACAAACACACAATAAATAAATAATACACTGCATGGTTTCTTTTTAGGAAGAGAGCAGGAAATGTTTACTATAATTATATCAATAACTGTAAGCGGGGTAGCAGGAGTGTTCGATTGATCGGCTATCGTTACCATGGGAACTACTTTCTAGAAACTACTTTCTGACGGAGATGAACTCGAGCAGAAAGCGTAGGTTTGGGAGCAAATTAGCCCACGTTATGAAATTATTTTACGATATTGTTGATTACAATCGCAATCATACACTTGAGGCCGTTCTTGTCGTTCTGTATTTTTCAAACTCAGCAATGAAAATAAAGCGCTTGTTGAACATTAAAGCATAAAGACAGAAACCAAAGCTCAACTCCGAATGAATGCAGCCGATCTGGAGAAGAGTGGCGTCTGCTGAATCTGATTTATGCGTGCCACATTTATATAACTAGTTTCCTTCTGAACAAGAGAACGCAATAACAGGCCCGAACATGTTGTGACTAACCCTGAGTCAGCGATCCTTCACTCCATCAAATCCTAATGCACAGGCCCGCCTTTGTGTGTGTACAGTGTGTGGATGTGTGTGTGTACAGTGTGTGGATGTGTGTGTGTACAGTGTGTGAATCACCAATACTGAACATAATGAAACACTAAGCCGTTCTGCTCTCAGTAACGCCCACCTGAAAACGGTGCTCTGATTATTTACTGCTCGGGGTTTTGACTCTTGACCCAGACGGCGTTCACGTCTTTCTGCTGTAACCACTACGTCTGTGTTTCAGCAGAACGCTTCGTGTCACTTTTTACATCGCTTCAGTTTGATAAACACATTTCAACTTCTGCGTTTTAATGTTTTTATTCACAAGTTTCCTGTTTTCAGACAGGTACACACACACACACACACACACACACACACACACACACACACACACACACACACACACACACACTATTGAATTACCCATGTTCTCACAGTAAGATTGCTAGAAATGCAAAATGACACACACATGTTTCAGACAGGTAGAAACACACACACACACACACACACACACTACACACACACACACACACTCTTGACTAGCCACAGTTCACACAAGATGATTGATGAAAATTGCCAAAAGACACCCACACATTTTAATATTTTGTACGTACAAAAACGAATAATTGTTCACACAATTATGGACAAATTCAGACAGGCACACACACACACACACACGCACACGCACGCACGCACACACACACACACAAACATTATTGAATTACCCAAGTTCTGACAAGATTGCTAGAAATGCAAAAAAACACATGTTTCAGACAGGTACACACACACACACACACACACACACACACGGCTGAGCCACTCCTTCAGATGTGCAGCAGCTTGTCTTCTTTCTCCACACAGACGACTTTCTCACAGACAATAATGACCGATGGACGTGATGACGTGAACCATAAAAAACACGTGAAGATAAAAGAAAAACGAACTGGAGGTTTCAAACATAAATAGAGATTCTGTTGATCCGTTTATTGTGTGAAGCGACTCGGAGCCAGAATGTACGAGATACAGCAGCAAATCCCGATCCTCTGGACAGCAGGGGTTCAAATATTGGTCTTTAACCGCAGCGTATATTTAATTTCATAAAGTCTTTAACACCTCTCAAAAGCACAACACCACCTGTTTGCTGAAGCTTCGTTTCGGTTTAACATGTTGCCCTTTATCGACGGCGCTCCCTCACACCGTGTAATCACCCTGAAACAGAAGTGTTGCGTCTCAAAGGAAAAATGTGTCGGCTTGATTCTGAGAAGCTGCAGGGAAGAGTGTTGTGAGCGTTAGGGTGCAGCGTAAAGGTTTCTGAAATGGGTTTAATCTGGATAATAATAATAATAATATATATTCCAAGATTTAAAGGAACATTCATAAAAAAATGATTATTTAGTGACGTAAAAGTAATATATGATATTTGGTCAAACGAAAGTGTTAAATGTATTTAAAAATAGTCTGATATTCTTTAAGCTAACATTGGTAAATGTCGAGGTCGGGGTAAAGACACACACGTTTATAAGGACACAAATATAAAGGTGTGATGAAGTCGATCCAAACACGCAAAATAAAGGGTAAAAAAAACGTACATTTTCACTTTAATCGCGGAGAATTCTGACTTGCTTTTAGAAAAAACCAGATTATCCATCAGTGCATTTCAGATGTTTTGAAGATTTTTCTTGAATAGATTTAAGATTTAATTATTTAATTAAAAAAATCCCGGAAACCCCCCCCCTCTCTCTTACTTTTTTA